>JALBZZ010000373.1:0-29752 GCA_038051095.1 Globisporangium irregulare
AGAGCCACTGGCGCGGTGCGTCCACTCGGTCTGCGGTGTCGGCGTTGAAGTCTGAAAAGCAAGCTGCTGAGGACCGACTCTCCAAAAATGCTGCTGATGCAATTTTGGAAATGGTGACTGTTGTGGTCGTGAATAACGCTGTCGAGGAGGTGTTGGATACTGTGAAAGTATCTCTTTCTTCCGAAAACTCGGACGCTGACCGTGTTTCCCAACCCACTCGACCTACGCTCGCGGAACTCCAGAAGTTGAGTATGCTCGGGAGATTCTCTAATGCATCTGACGACAGCTATGACAGCGAAGATGATGATGATGATGACGACGACGATGACGACGACGAGGAAGATGCTGTTGAGAGCGGTGTTGCTTCTCCTCAATCGGCCGGAAACGTGTCGTCCCCAAGACTTTTGAGTAGTGAACCCCAGAAGACATCGGAAAGTCTCACGATTCGCGATGAAACAGACAGCGATGGAAACGCAGACGATGATGAGGACGAAGACGAAGACGATGTCTTTGTGGATGCGATTGAGATGCCAAAATCGTTAAATGGCCCACCAAAATCAGCAGCTGCCTCAGAAAGCGGGTACAACGCCGCTTACGAAACTGCTCCGTCGTCCTCCACGTCTACCCATGTCTCGGATGAATCTTCCCCGTCTTCGACGGTCGAGTTTGTTCCCGACGTTCAGCCCGAAAGCTATGATCGCTTCAGTGATGACATGTCTGATTATGTGTCGGACTTTGAACGCCCTTCATCTCCAACTGAAGTCACCCTCAACCGCAACTCATTTGACTCCGGCACCCCGCGCGGTAGCTATACGTCCAACTCACGCGACTCGCGAGACTCGTATGGACAGCTTTTGTTTGAGGCTATCAACACTGTCCCAAAGCAGTCGCCGCAACAAGAAGCGCAGGTGGAGCCTCCACAGTACTTTGACACCGACAGTGAGCGTGGAAGCCTCGCCGAAGCTGATTCCAGCCGCGACGACAAAGAAGAAGACGAGCGCCACACCTTTTTGAAAGACGACAGCAATGCCACCAAATCGTCTGGGAAGCGCTGGGGTCGCCCCAACTTGCTGAACAAGCTCTCAACCGACAAGCTGGCGCACGTGTTTGATAAGAAGCCAAGCAGCAGCTCGAAGGCTTCATCCAGTAACAGCAGCTCGAAGGCCTCGTCGAACAACAGCAACTCGTCGTCGAACGATGACAACGACGAAGAGCGCAAACCACGGACGACTGCGTTGGGGGCTGTCGCTGCGAAGCTGATCGCAAAGACCACGGCTCCGAAAACATATGCAATCGACCAAGGCCACCCTCTTCCGAGCAACCGATTGCGCAAGGCGAGTAGTTCAGCGAGCGTCGACAGTTCGGATCTCGAAGGCTCGGTTGTATACTCTCCAAATGTGAACGAAGCGAAAACCAAGTCCAAGTTCAGCTTTTTCCGCGCGTCTTCCAACGTCCCTCCTGCCTCGGCTCCTGCTGCGTCGACTGGGGGATTCGCCAAGCGCTTCGGCTGGAAGAAGACTGCCGACAAGAAGAAGGGACGCCGCGATGACTACGACGATGATGACTACAATGGTCTCTCGATCGCCGCTTAAGCAAGCCGTCGACGTCCAGGAATTGGTTAGTGTCTATGTGTGTACTCTATTTCCTAATTAATGTATCAAATGTGTGAATATGTATATTTTCTCTAGTTTGTCGTGCACGACATGCGTCTGCTCGTCAGCACTGCTGCAAGTGCTCTCAGTTTTCCTGCATAGATGTAGCTGTACTCGAACTGTAAGGCTGGAATTATTACTCCAAGCGCCCCTCCTGGCTCACGTGCTGGCGACTCGAACAGATCAAGACTCTGTCGAAAGAGGATCTGCAATCTGTAAAAGCTCACAAGCGCCGGCACGAACGAATTCGAAGGCACTTGAAGCAGCAGCTCCTGCAGCGTCTCCAGCTGCTGCAGAGCGGATTCGAAGTCGCCGAGATGGTACAACACACTGGCGCGAAGCACACTCCACTCGCAAATCGCCTGGGCGTCGAGCGAAAATGACTGGTGCTGGTGGCTTTGACGACTCGCGTTCAGCTTGATTACTTTGCCCTTGAACCGCAGGAGTCCCATGCACGCGACGCTCGTACTCCGCACTTGGAACCGGTCGAGGTACGCCAATGCTCGCTCGTGAAGACTGTTCTGCTGCTCATTTGACAATCCATTCGTTGACGTGGAGTAGTTCACGCAGTACACATATAGGATTTCACACGGTAGCAAGTGCAGGTACCAGTCAGGACTGTTCAAGTACACCGTCATGCGCTGCGCCAAGCAGGCTGCCTCAGCATCTTTAACTTTGGTTTCATCTAGGAAACGCAGCGACGACCGGAGCAGCAGCCGCACAGAGTCCAGCAGCTGAGGCCACGACGACGAGGACGAAGTGCTTTGTTTCTCGCCATCCGAGAAGGAGAACAGGTAACCTGCAGCGAGAAAGATGCTGCCGAGTCCGCGCAGTTTGCTCGGCGCGCTTGCGCACTTGCAGATCTCCATGAACATCGGCGTCGAAACGTCAAAGTTGAGGTTCACAAAGTGTCGGTATCCCGCGTCAAAGCGCAGCAAGTGAGCATGCTCTTCTTGCGACGAGAGCGCAACGGCTCGGGTCAGGTGCTCGAGTGGCGATGGTGATGATGACGAGTTCTCTCCTTGCTGAGAATTGGATTCGTTTAGACTCGCGCTCCACAGGTGCAGCACCGAGTTCGGGTAGCGCTGAAGGTATTGCTGCTGGAGTTGGGCGACTTGTAACGCATACTTTCGTTGAATTATGCCATTGCTACCATCGTTGTCATTCTGAAGCATCCTGATCGCGCTGGAGCTGTGGAAAAGCGCCAGCGATGCCCACGTAGCCCGAGCGTTCGCAGGATCACGGCAGCATTCGAGCAGATTGTCGAGTGCTTGCGCTGGGTCAAAGCCCCTGGCACTCATGATAATGGCGCCAAGCCACTCCAGTCCTTGCATAGCGGTGACGCTGGACAATTGAAGTATCCCAAGACTAAAGCGGAGCCTCGTTCCCAAATCATGACGCAAGCTGGCTGGAAGACTGTGAGATGGACTTGATTTCAGTTGACCGCTGAGCTCTGCGTACACTGCAGCGCAGCGACGGAACTGCGCCATCGCCTTCACGTTCTTCTCTGCGATAATCTGGAGCGCGGACGACAGCAGGAGCGCCTCCGTGAGCGAGGCTCTCATCACCAGCGCACTCGCGAAAGAAAGCGACGGCAAGTCGCATAGCAATTGAAGCCATCGGAGCGCCTGCTTTGCCGTCTGTCGTGCTCGTATCATGATCAGCGCATCGTTCGAGATCAGTACGCGAATTAGCTCCATCTCAAGTCTCAACAGCAAGAGCATCGGGTTTGCTGCGCCTCCGATGGCTACAAGCGCGTGCAGCTTGTCCTGCGCATCCTGGAGCTTGTGATCCCACATCCACGCTTGGCACTGCGCAACGCACTCTGAGACCTCTTGCTTTGTGAGCGTCATGTTTGGGTTTCTTGTGCTGCATATCAACTCACTTGCTTTGTCACTTGACACCAAATCCTTGATCATGGCGCGCTCCAGGTCTGCGCGCTTGCGGTCGCAGAACCGGACCACGCGCGTTGTCGTCGTCTTCACTGTCGCCCTCTTCTCCTCTCCCAACTCATCCTCTTCTGTATCACTGGCGTCTGCTGGGATCCATAGCTCAGTGAACCGCCGCATCGAGAGCCCGGACACGGCGATTCCGTCGATGTTGATCACCACGTGGCCGGGGTGTAGCATCGCGTGGTTCTCGGAGCGCGCGAGTAACTCCGGTGCGACGTGCTTGAGCACGAACTGGCGGCTCCAGAGCTCGCGCGTGAAGCGCAGCGCCGCTCCGGTGTCAGCAGCACCCCTAGCACCTGGCGCGCAGCGACAGTCGCTCTGCTCGAGACGGCACTCGTACTCGCCCGGCGCCATGGAGCTTGCTCTTCGCTTCTTCTTCGCGCCGTGCCTTTCTCGGCGGGTGCGCGTGCGTCACAATGGCTGGCAAATAATGAATGAATGATGGACGCATGGCTGCGTCACTTGGTGACCATCTAGCGCTGCGGTTGGGGCACTGGCTGTTCCTTCTTTCCCTGTCATAAACGATCCTTCTATATGTAATATAGTGAAGTATTGAACAAAAATAAATGGAACTGATAGCAATAAAAATATGTATAAATTACTGCTGAAAATGGTTGAGCGCGAAAATGCATTATTGAAGCTTCGGGAGGAGGTATTACATTTGAGAAGATTTGACCCTGGCGATCTTCGCGGGAGTACTGTGCGTCCGTTTCACGAGAATACCGAAATCAGGTCTTCTGAGATGGATACGTTAGCTCATCCGGGCCTCTCTTGATGGGCAACGGCCCCACGCACCAGACTAATGGTTTTGAGACCCCTGTTGCACCAACACTAGTGGTGGTTGTATGAAATTGGTCGACTCAGGTTTCCTCACTTTGCAGCTCTTGGGTAGGAGATTTGCTACCAGCGGCTTCGGTGCCTGCATCCTCCTCGGTACCGTTACTGCTTGAATTTGCACCGGTCCCCTCGTTTGGGGGGAGAGGCGAGGCAGATGCTGCTTCGTCCGCAGCATCTCCAGCAGCAGCAGAAGCATCAGGATCAGCATCAGGATAGGCTGTACCAACATCCTCAGCGACTCCATCAGCACCAGTTTTCTCAGCAGTAGCAAAGTCTGCCGGACCTTCTGGAGGCGGAAGCCCGTTGCTCGCGTCGTACTCCAACTGAGAATAGTCGTACGCTTCAAAGTCGTTCAAGTCCACTCCTCCACCGCTATTCTCTGTGGCATCCTCCTTTGGTACGTTCTCATCCAGTTCCTCACTTGATGAAGCTGGCAGTGGCGAGACAATTTCTGCAGCCTCAACGCTAGTTTCGCCTGGCGGCGCTGCTTTTGCTGCACCTGCTGCGTCTGGCGCTTTATCATCTCGAGCAGACGGGAGGTCGTAGCCATCATCCTACAATTACATTACATCCAATCATGTTGAGGTAGTGTCGAATGCAAATGAGTGAAAGGCAAAAGCGGTATCAACTTCACCTCGTAGTTTGCTTTGGACTCGAGTTCTGGAGGTTCAAAGGCTGCTGGAGCTTGTTTTTCAAGAAGCTTGCTCTCTTCCTCTTTCTCCACTATCGCACTTGGTGCTGGTGTCATCGTCTCTTCTTGGCGTGTGCCCTGCTGCACCGGCACTGGCACTGGCAGTTGTTCATCGAAAGTCTCCTCGGTCTCAGCTTGGGGGTTGGTATTGTCAGCTCGCTGTTCACTGGCGCTTGATTCACCCTGCACCTCATCACTCACTGATGCAGATGGCGAGTCTTCTCCTACAGTTTCAGCTTCGAATTGTTCAGCACTGCTACTCTCCTCGACATGGACTCCCCATTCTTGTGGAGCCTGGTTTTGGTCCTGGTCCCGTAATTCGTCGCTTTCGTGTTGCTCCTTTGCCACGATAGTAGTCTCTTCAGCGACTCGAGGCGTCTCTGCTGCGAACTCCTGCTCGTAATCCTCCTGGAGTTTATCTGGCTGGGCCATGACCGCTTGTTCTGTTTCCTCATCTCGTGTTGGCATTGCGTGAGCTACTTCGACTGGCTCCCCACTCGTTTCGGCTTCGAAACTGGGGGTTTCTTCGTATTCATTCGTGTTTTCCTCATACAAAAGTAGTTCCTGAGCGCGTTGCAGAGGCTCTGGTTTTGAATATGCTGTTTCTTTCGGAGAGACGTCGAATTTTACTTCTGTAGCTGAGAACGCTTCTAAAGCTCCATCTTCTAGGGCGCTGTCATTTGCTTGTGGGATTTCATGCGCCTGGTACGCTTTGTCAAACGTGCTCGCCTCGACGGATTGAGCTTCAGCTTCAGTTTCCAATTGGAGGTGGCCGATCGCGAGTTGGTCAGGCGGGTTGCTATCGTTGTCACCTGCAGGGTTACCCATTTCGTCTTCACACGCAGTAGCAAAATTTGCTCTCGGAGACGAGGCAACGCCAAATTGCTCCATCGCGCTCTGTATTGTCACCTCAGAGTGCGAATTTGTCGAATCCCCTGCTACGAATTTCATCACCCACTTGGTGAACTCGGCCTTGGAAATGCTCTGTCCCGAGCTTTTGTTGAGCTCACGGTAGGCGCTAAGCGTCACATTCTCCAGATCTTCGTCAGAAGGGGCAGCCCCAACTCCAGAGACTACGCAGAAACCCCTGACCGCGCACAGAAACACAATCGTCTACGGCGACGACACAATAGACACGATTAATGGATCAGTGAGATCGAAAGCAGCTCCAACGATTCTTAGTAGTCGCTTACCATCTCGTCCATTGAAATCTGCTCGGTTGCGCTAAAGTCCAGCGCGTCGAAGACTACTGTACATTCATCCGACAATCAATCAAATACACAACAACAACAACAAGATTAGAGCGCAATGACTGTGAAGGAATCTCCAGGCGCTTCTCAGACGACAAAGGCGAGGATGGAGAGCGTACGTTCAGCTTTCTCCACTGCCGATCCAGAACACGCCATGCAGACCCCGCATATAAACGCCAGCGCATTCACTCTGGAAAAAAAAGACGAGGGGAGTCAATAAACGACTTGGGTAACGAGTAGTGTGATAGAGCAGCAGGATTCTGTCCGTACATGCCGTTCGTGCTGCTGAACGCGTCGATGATCTCCGCGGCCCAGTCCTTGTCACCAGCGAGCAGCTCGCTCAGTGCCTGCGCGTCGAGGCCAAAGTCGAGGTCCTTGTCCTTGTAGTCCTGCAGCAGTTTCTTGGCGCTCTTGAACTTCCCTGCGAGCAACCACGCAGCAACAGCAAGCCACACGTCAGTCAGGATAGAGAGCACGTGTGACTACAAATACCCACATGCTATACGCACAGGTGCTCATGCGCTGAAAGGTGGGCGCCAGCGGTACAGGTGACGACGCGCTTGAGCCCATGCTTCGCAGTCGTTCCTATCCCCAGAAGATTGATTCATGAAGCCATCGACGATGGGATTCGAAAGGTCACTCACATCCATCCACTAAGTTTGCACCAGGTGGCATTAAGTTCGCATCTTGAAGAGGACTATCATGTATAGTATACATATATACTCCTTGCTCGTGCTTTGTTTATCCGGGTCCATTTTAGTGATGTTAGGTGCACATTGCCATTCGCTAGGTACGAGTTGCCGTTTGCCTTCACCTTCTGCTCGCATCAAAGCAAACCAGTTCAGTATGGAAAATGATCTTCGACAGTGACTCCGATGAGGACGACTTCACGCCTGTGAATGCACCTGCGAACAGAGGTGACGGTGGACATGCGGACAGCACTGTCGGTGGCGGAGGAGAGAACGAAGGCGCAAACGTGTACGCTGCGTACAACGCGTTCTACGACGAAGAATTGGAAGAGCCCAAGAGTGACGTGCCGAGTGCTCACTTCGCGCCAATTGAGCGTATCAGTGACGATGACCATAGTGCCGACGAGCCTCACAACGAGGGGAAGAAGAAGAAGAAGACTGTACACAGCAGCCCTAATCGCGCGGGCAAGCGGCGCAGACGTGTTGATGCGCCCGACGGAGGCAAGAAATATGACGACGATGGCGACGACGATGGTACGTGGCCTTTGAGCAGGACATAGCCGCTTTGTATGGCAATTGCGGACTGGATTCTCTTGCTTTGCTTACACAATGCTGATGGTTGTTTTATTGTGCGCATGGGTATGTTGCTGTGTATGTATGTGTACGTGTAGACTTTGAGTCGCAGCAGAGCATCTTGAAGTGGGTGCGAACGGTACCCGGTCCTCTGCAGGACGTCATGAAGAACCAGCAGGCGTGCGTCGCTATCTTACATTTTAAATTGGACTTCATTATGTCTATTGACTGACTTGTTGTGGCCATGACTGTGCTGCTGTCCATATGGCTGTATGTGTAGCATGGAAGCCGAGAACAGCGGACAGTTTGCCAGTGGAGGGTCTATGGGGTCGGGCGCCATGATCTCCACAGTCTTTGACGACGGCCCCTGGGTAGACATGTGCGACTTCCTTGGCATCCCCACCACGCGCGGCAGACTCTACGGTAAGCGGGCTTTACATACTTTCAGTATTGGCTTACTACGTTGTGAGATTCTACGGCTCTCTAACGTGGTTCTTTCTCTTTTTGTTGTCTACACAGGCGGCATTCGCATGAGCAGCTTGAAACACACACTCTCGTACATTCTAGAAGATGACCAATCGTCTCCAAAGATCCCAAAGGTACTTTTATGAAGCCCAAGGCTTTGCCTAGAAACTGGTTTCTAACAGCTCGCTTGGAACTGTTCGCAGCTGCTGCTTCTGGTCAAGTCGATGAAGTACGTGGACGAAGAGATCGTCGCTGTTTTCCACGTAAGTGCCAGCCCATGATGCTCAAACTCTTGTACCGATAGTCTCATTCATTAAACCTATGCCATTGTCGTCCTATTGCTAGGATCCCACTGGAGAGATCGAGGGCTATTTCCACCGAGACATTGTCGAGCAGGTCGGTCCGGCGCTCGGAGCTGGCACGGGCGTGCTGCTCCGCAAGGTCTCGGTGTTCACGCCCACGGACGCCACGTCCGTCGGTCGACGCAAAAGCTACTTGAACATCATCCCGCGCAATCTCCAGCGCGTGTTCTTGCCGAAACTCCAGGAGTCGTCCTATGGTGCAACCGTTGGTGCGTACAACAACGAGCGCGCTGTGCTGGTGGCGGCAGAGGATGCAGATGACGAGAACCACCGAGCACAGGAGGAAGAAGAGCAGCGGCTTTTGCAGCACGACGCGCTCCGCCATGCGTCAACCGAGCTCTCGTTCCTCTCGCAGCGGCAGGTTGTTCACCGAAACCCACCCGTGCGTTTGGACCCGAATGCCGCAGTAGCGACTGCTGGGGATGGCAAGGGAGGGAAGAGCAAGAACTCTAAGAAGAAAGATGAGAGCAGCTCGGGGCTTGGGAAGTGGCAGTGGAACCAGTTGGTGCAGCGAAAGTCGTCGAATGGGCCGAATAACGCTGCCAGATTAGCGAATGCAGCTCACGCTGCTGATAGAGAGACCAGTAGTAGTGCGAATAGCCAGCTGCTCCCGACGTCCAGATTCACGGCGTTACTTTCACGGCAGATCGCAACTAAGAGGAGGTAAGTTTTACATAGAAACTTGCTTGATCGTCAAGTGCGTGTCTGCTGTGGAATAGAGGACTTGACTGACTGATTGCCTGGCCCTGGGATTTCGTAGATCAAGTGATACCGGGATACCTGAGTCTTCGTTCGTTGCAATAGAAGAGGGTGATGAGGAAGAAGACACAACAGAATCTGCAGAAAACGATCGAGCCATGCCGACGAGAGTTCGATTCGCCTCGACACCTGTCGTCATGGAGATCCCAGCTACACGAGGAGCACCATCTGCCGACGTGAGTAAGAATGAGGAGATTTCCCTCAATGAAGACAAGTTGACGCCGCGACCAGCTGTAGTGCTTCGCCATCAAAGTCCAGCGAAGAAGGATAAGGCTCCAGCCATTTCGTTTGCCAAAAGAAGAGACGAGGAGGTGGAAGCAGTCGATGAGGATGAGGATGACGACGACTGGTAGGAGCGAAGAACACCGAACACTATCACCCATTTTGCCCAGAAAATGCACCTGATTATGATGAAACCCCACATACCGGTATCCTCATTCAACCACAGCCATGCCATCTTACTTAGTATCTCTGAGTGATCAAGATTGTGCTCCTCGCATCATCAAAAGTAACCTCTTGTCCACAGTGGCACCTGTCTGTGCGCTAGCTCGAACGGATGGAACTTTATCGGTGGTCAATTGGCCGAGCGGTCTGAGTCGCCAGCCCAGGGATGGAACTCATCTTTTCGTACATTTTATGCACATAACAGGCAAAAATCGACCGAAGATGACCGAAGATGGTCAGATGACCAGATCACTTGAGGCTTTGCGGAGCCAGCAGCTCGTTAGCTTTACGCCAACAACTCATTTGGGAAATCACCAACAAACCACGACGATCAACCTGAGCGACTTGGTGATAGCGTCCGAATGGCGATTCCCCGCCGTTATCACTAGCGACTGGATGCAGATCGTCTCAATGCTGGCAGGGCTCTTCCTCGCCTCGCAAGTGGTGACCCAACTGTATGGACGTTTGGCGATATCCAGCTTGGAGAAGAATATGCCACGCGTGTCTCGCCCGAAAGGAACGCTGCCGATTTTGCGGAACACCTTCCAATTCCTCAAATGCAGCGACGACTTCCACGACTTCATATGCGAGCTCAGTGAAGAAGCCGGCAGTCGCACCGTTCAGGTCAAGATACTCGGTCGTCCCGAGGTGCTGGTGCTCGCGACGCCCGAGCTCTTCGAAGACGTGCTCAAGACCCACTTTGAGAGCTTCATGGAAGGTCCGTACCTGGTCAGTGTGTTCTCGGGTTTGCTCGGCAACGGGATCACTGTGGTGGACGGACACAAGTGGGAGCACCAGCGCAAGACCACCAGCAACGTCTTCTCGATGCGAGAGCTGCGCGAGTCGATGGCTGGGAGCGTCCACAAGCGCATCAAGGTGCTGAATCGAGTCTTGTAGCGCCATGCGGATGCGCAGATGCCCGCGGACGTTGCGAACCTCATGAACCGGTTCACGATCGAGACGTTTGCTGAGATCGGGTTCGGCATCGACCTGAACAACATTAGAGCGTCGAGGACCACCCGTTTGCAGCAGCATTTGACCGTGTGCAGCGCATTCTCACTGAGAGATTCGTCCGGCCGCTGTGGTTCTGGAAATCTCAGAGGTGACTGAATGTGGGCGTCGAAGAAGAACTGAAGACCCATATCCGCGTGATCCACGACACGATGCTCGACATCATCGTTCAGTCGCTCGAGAACCGACGGTCGCGAGATTGCCGCAACAAGGATGATGCCAAGAAGGCCCCGTTTGCTGAAAACGCCAAGAAAGACATCGTGTTTCTGTTCTTCGACAGCGTGAGCTACGACGGACCGAACGCTGGAGACAAATTCGGCCCCGACCTCTTGCAGGACATTATCATGAACTTTCTGCTCGCTGGCCGCGATACGGCCTCCCAGGGACTGGTGTGGTTTCTCTACAATTTGAACCAACATTCGGAGGTGGAGAAGAAGATCCGCGAAGAACTGGCAAGAGAGCTTCTAGATTTGATGAGTGGAGGCATCGAGGCTCCATCAATGGAGCAATCATAGCAGCTGGTGTACATAGAGGCGGCTTTTCGCGAGTCACTTCGACTGCCACGCCTGTACCTGGGAATTTGCGGCAAGTTACAAAGGATCTTGCCCTCAGCGATGGCACTTTCGTGAAGGCAGGCCGGACTGTCAGCGTAGGTCAATACCGCCTAGCGCGAGCAAAAGGCGTCTAGGGGCCTGATGCGAGAGAGTACAAGCCTGAGCGCTGGATCGATCCTGCCACTGGGAAGCTCATCTCAGTATCTGCATTCAAATTTGCGACGTTCCACGCAGGCCCTCGCACGTGTCTGAGTGTAAATCTCGTGACGGTGGAGGTCAAGATCGTGGTGGCGAGTCTGCTGGGCAAATTTCATCTCGAGCTGGTCCCTGGTCAGAGAACCACGTACGACTTCTCGCTGTCGCTCCCAGTGAAAGGAGCACTTATGACGAACGTCCTGCCAGCAGAAAGAGCGAAAGCGTTCTAGGCGCTCAACCAAGGTCAACTGCCAGCAAAGGTCGCTCTACGACTCTCAAGATCGAATGGACGCTGTCGAGATTGAACAATAGGACCAGGTAGGGCGAGCAATCACTGGACGTATGCGTGTGTTTGCTTGACGAGAAAAGCTTTTTTATGTATTGAATGATTGCTGAAATCTAATTTTACTACTGCTTAGCATTGTCTGGTGTTCGAATGGCTTCATGTACATGCACTGAATTGTAGCTCAGAAAGGGACTTCTGCGACGATGTGGCTGAAGAAGAGTCTGCAGAAGGCAATCGCACCGTGTTGACGAGAGTTTATTTTGGATGTTAGGCCTCCAACTTTGGCTATATCAGTGAGGAACTCATTTATTGTGTAGGTGCCATGAATGAGCTCGGTACGGACTCAGTTTTGCTATAGACATTTTCCGCGCCACAAGAGCTCACGTATCGCAACGACTCTCGCACTCAAGTTCAGTAGGGAGGATTCGAATACCTTTTTACGTTTCCTGATTACTCGTGGGAGCTGCTTGGGAGATAGGTCGAACTGAAGCAGTTGCTCGAATTCGCTACGACGCTTTCGCTCTTTCTGCTGGCAGGACGTTCGTCATAAGTGCTCCTTTTACTGGGAGCGACAGCGAGAAGTCGTACGTGGTTCTCTGGCCGGAGACCAGCTCGAGGTGAAACTTGCTCAGCACGCATACGCCAGAGTCACCACTTGAGAGCCGAGGAAGAGCGCTGCAAGCGCCATGCCCACCTGGATCCAGTCGGTGGTCGCGTAGACAAGGGCGAGCTACTCAGAGGGCATGTTCAGTCTGGTAGTTAGTGTGGGATTAAAGGAAACTGGTCTGTGTGGGCGGAGGCGACTTGTGAAGTGAGCTGCCCAACCAGCATCCAGCTTTCAGTGAAGCTCTGGTCCAATTGTCCAAGGCCTCAGTCCGCCTTCGAGGCTTGATGGAAACAAACAGAAATCTCCATTACGGTATCCTTTGTCGTTCTTCATTGGGCAATGCCTTCTCTTTCCATTAAATATTTTTGTGTCAAACTTGCGCGATTTACCGTCAAGTTGGAAGCGGTGCGAAGGCGAAGCAAGTGCACCCATCTGACCTGTAAATTCTCACAGGGAGGTCGGTGGCTCGAAGAAAAACTCGACGAGCTTCAGTAGCGTCGAAGAGACGCCGAGCTGCCACTGATAAGATACATAACCTGCCGCTCCACTTCAATAACTTCAGAAGCGACTCGAAGGCGATGGATTGGTTGGAGGGAGTTGTTCGCAATATTATTGTATCCCAAGCCAGACACTGCATGCATCTTACAGGAAAGTAACCCTGTAACCAAACAGCGTATAAGAGGAAAAAAGCGTTCGGTTACGGGTTACTCCTCTCCGCATTTTCAAAGATGGTGGGGATGAAGGAGCTGGACGAGAAGCTGCACGTGCTGCAGGCCAAGATCGTGGAGGAAGAACGCGACTGGCGCGAGGAGCAGCGCAAGCTTTACGAGTTCGAGGACAAGTTCCTGCGCGACACCGTGGTAGAGGGCAACATGGTGTTCGGCTGGGGCGAGTCTAAGAGCGCGCCGATCCGCTTCCGCAACGCCGCACTGCGCAAGAAGAAGCGCGAGCGCCAAGAAGCTGCTGCTGCATCGTCTATAAACGGCAGCTCTTCGGGTGCTGCTGCTACTGCTACACTGTCAACGCCCGCGCTCAACCCGGAAGACCAGCTCAAGATCGATCTGCACCGCTTCGCGTCGTACTCGTCCATGACGTCCCCCGCCGAGCCACTTCACGCCAACCTGCGAGCGCGTGAGCAGCAAATGGCGCTCTCGAAGACCAAGAAAGCCAAGAAATGAATGAATAGAGGTGTGTATTCAAATGGGCTACTGCTTCTCCTGCATATTTATCTATTGGCCACCATAGGCATTTCGGCATTAAGCGGTAACGAATGAATGACAACCACGTTCATCAGCACCTGGCGCTTTTGCAATGCAACTGTACGTGTATTCTGTGTATGTAGATGAAGACATCGCAATTGGCTGTACTTGTATGTATCTGTATGTATCCATGCAACTACGACTTACTACGTTGAGCTACAGCTCTCTCTCTCTGGACATTCGGTCGGTTCGCCTTCGCTCGCTTGCGTATCAATCGCTTTATGAATGTAGCTCTTCGTCCAAGGAATCCGTCTGTCATCGCAATTGCCAGCACTGACTGTCTTCTTTGTGAGGAGAAGAGCAGTCCGCAAACCACAGCCAAAAGAACAAACGACTGACCGCCACGACATTTACCCAAGTGATCGACCCAACTGCAAGCGCCTGCCAGCCGCCGGTCTTAACAGGTGAAAAACATGAGCGCTTCGAGAGCGAGGAGCACGACGAAACACAGGTAGCTGAACGTCCAGTAGCTGATGCCGATCACATAGCAGATCGTGCTGATAACTGAGAACGAGATGCTCGTGACCTTGAACGTGAGCGCCCAGATCAGGTAGATGCCGAAAATGTTGCGCAAGATGCCGTTCGCGCCCGCCGCTGTGCCAATATCCTCCGGGACATCTTCCGTGAACGCCTTGAGGAAGATGCGGCGCAGCGCTAAGCGGTTCAGGTTGCGGCTCTTCGATGGGTCCGCCACGTACTCTGGGAGGAAACGGATGAGCGCCTTGCCCGGGATCGTGATCAAGCGTCCAGGAGGCCAGAGTTCGTACGCGCCAAAAACAACCGCAGGCACAACATTCTTCTTCGTGTCTTCACGCAGGTAGAATGGGCCCTTCTTGAACTCTTGCAGCTAGATAGATCATCATCACAGGGACACACGAAAAGAGTTAGACTCATTCAATACGGCTTTAAAGGCATTGAAATAGTACGATAAGTCAAGAAATGCAAATGAACACTTACGAGACCGTCTTTGGAGCGCGTGCCTTCTGGCGAGATGCACACCGAGTTGCCCTCTTCGTTCACGGAAGTCGCCAGCTCCTTCAGGCTCTTGAGAGCGGACGAGCTGCCAACAGAAAAACATGATTCCGCCAATAGATTTAGTGCATATTCGCAAACAAATGGGAAGCATTGATATTCGCAAAACCACGTACCGGTTGCCGCGATCGATGGCAACGAAGCCAAAGCCCCAACGAGACATCCAGCCGAGGAACGGCACAAGGAACACACTCTTCTTCGCAGCAAACTATTTAAATTGATTGCACAGGGACAAGAACACCAGCTGCGCGTTAATACAACTGTACATGGAGTGCATAGTAATGAGAGCATTTCTTCAATCGTACCTTGAACGCAGTTGGCGACGACGCGTTCACAATGAAGCCATCCAAGTTCGACGCGTGGCTGCATACAAACACACAGAAGTTTAGAATGAGCACATGAATGCATCATGACCGTGAGCATCATTGCATCAGTCACACAGTGTGTGTACACAAAGAGCATGAAGCATTGCTTACTTGTACATGCACACGACCGAGTCCTCGAGATCGGTCAGGTGCTCTCGTCCTTCGATGCGTGTGTCAGTGCCCGCCGCGAGACACATCAAGTACGCCATGCCCCACTAGAATACGCAGTCAACACAAGTACATTTGCACAGAGTCAGTGAGCTAAGCATCCACACATAACAGACGCATTGACACACAGAGAGAAGAAATGACGCACCGAAATCCAGTCAATCGGCAAGTGGTTCTTCTTGACGCCCAGCTCACGCAGGTACGGGCCGATGAAGCGCAGTGGAATCGCGAACACGAGCGCGCTGAACCAGCCGACAAGCAGCAGCGCGAACGTGGCAAAGCGCGCGATCGAGTACACTTTCTCCAGCTGCGAGTGGGTCGCCGGAAGTACGTCAAGACGCAGCTGCTTGCGGATCGCGTCGAGCTTGGCAGTCGCGACCTGTATCTCCGGGGCCGTCAGGTACTCCTTCTCGATGCCCTCGATGTTCATCTGCTCCTCGAGCTCGATGCGGAGCAGCTCGGCGTCGTGATAGAGCTGACGCTTGACCTGGTTGCGCTTGGCGAGCGATGCGTCCTTGACGAGCACGAGCGCCGCCGGGAGCTTGAGCTCGATCTCCGCCACGCGCTCCTCGAAGCGCGCGCGCTGCAGTACGTCGGCTGCAGTCGTCATTGTATCGTTCTGCTGCTGGTTGCCTGGAATGCTCTCTTTCTGGTGTGGGGTGATCCCTTGCTGCTCGAATGAAGAATGCGTCGACGCTTTCTTCCCTCGGACAGGCAGCAGCAGGTCGCTTTTCTTTCCCTTGCTCTTTTTGCTTTGGGAAACAACAAACGGCCATGATGATGCGGGGACGCCACTCGTTGTGAATGAAAAAAAAGAGGTTTATGGTGGGAGGGTGAAATGCACGTGAAAAGGGTGCTTTTTTGTTGTATTAGTCTAAAAGTAGAATATTTGCATAGCAATTTTGACGTGAATGGAGCAACAATTGGTTTCGGATAATAGTTCCCTAACGCGCAAGAAAAGCCTCTTGCGCAGAATTTGGCGGGATTTTGAGGGTGCAATTGGGGGTGTACCAGCACAAAAGGTACACTGAAGGTGCGTCACATGTTTCATCCACCCAGTTGTACCACTTTGAGCGGCACACCTCTACGTCAGAATGTCTTTGTGACGCGCTGCTCATCTCATCTCAAAATCCTATTTCAAGGTTTAGTATAATAAATACGAATCAAAACATGGTGATATTAAGCAACTTTAACGCACCGTTTTTTGTAAATAATTTCAACTTGGTTTATAACAATGACAAAACCTGGATCTCGGTGATGTCGTCATATGTGCACGTCATACCGCCTTCCGAAAAAGAACCACATGTTTCAAAAGGTTCCAAAAGAAAACACAAAAAGAACCACCGTTATCACTCTGTTGTAGCTACCGCAGTGTGAGCTTGAGCTTGCCGACATCCTGCACGAGTGCCTGGATCTTCGCGTCCAGCCGCTGCTTCTCCGAGCGCGCGTTCATGGTGCGAAGCCCTGCTTGTTCCAGCTTCACGGCCTTTGCTTCCATCTGTAACGAGTGACATGTGAAAATGGGTTCAGAACAACAAGCAAACTGGTTCGTCTCATGAAACGAGTCATCACGATTTTGTTGACAAACGCGAACAATATTC
Organism: Globisporangium irregulare; assembly: GCA_038051095.1. Classification (NCBI taxonomy): domain Eukaryota; phylum Oomycota; class Peronosporomycetes; order Pythiales; family Pythiaceae; genus Globisporangium; species Globisporangium irregulare. The sequence continues at coordinate 16,753 of JALBZZ010000373.1, forward strand.
CACACGCAGAACAGTACCTGATCTTTCTCCAGCTGCAGGTGCATGAGCTTCTGCTCGAGATGGCGCCGCTGTACAGCATCCAGCTGGAATGACTGCCGCTCCGTGGCGAAAGGCGCTATCGTCGCAGAAGAGTCCACGGGTGGAAACGACGCCGACCGCGATGAAGACGACGATGCGAACACGTTAGCAGTGGGATTGCTGCTGCAATGTTGCCAAACTGCCGGGTCAGCTGCCGTTCCAGGAACGCCAATGCCTCTTCGCGCCATAGCTACACAGCATGAAATCAAGCCAGGTTATGAATGAAACAAGGAGCCACATCAAACACTGCAATTGTTCCGTTCAATGGTTAATTTCTTACTTTCTGCTTTGAACTGCTCGAGATTGAAGCACTGCTGTTGAGTTCTGGACCCGTTGGGGTTAGTGAATCCCATGGACTCCAGTGAAAGCGCTTGGTTCATGCTGTTCCCTTGATGTGATGGTTGGGTTCCTGGTCCACCACCAGATCGTAGCCCCGCCATTATATCTGTGCAAGCACACCAGAATCGAGTAATCGCACGCAATATGTGTGTTGATGATTGAGAATGGTTGCTTACCTTTGAGTGTCATGGGTCTTTCGGTTTTCAAACCTGAATATGAATCTCCTCCTGCTGCTGCAGGCTGCTGCTGATGAAGACTCGGTTCACGCCGACCCGAAAAGTCCATCGACGACACAGCAGACATGAGATTTGTTGTCGCTGTCCGATCTTTGCTTGATGACGCAGTGTGAACAGACTGAAAGCTGTTTCCCAGCAGATTTGACTGAGAGGCGTACAGCTGATTGCCTCTGGTAGGGTGGATTGATGGTGCTGGTGGTGGTTGATGTACCTGAGATGTCGCCACTCCAGATCCCGCAACCCGCAACTTTTGCAATTCATCTTCGAGCTCTTGGATGTGTTTCTGCATGCTGATGATCTGTTGCGAGTCCGACAGACTTGACGAACCGGGACCTCTTTTTGTCTTTGAAAGTAGAATACTTCAATTAGCACCCACAGAATCAGTGTCGGTGGTTCATTAAACGGAACATAGTAGCAATCACAACGTACCTCGACGTCTTTCACTTTTTGCTGTAGCTCTTCGTTGTCCTTTTGCAGCTGGCCGATCTCGCGCAACAGGAAATCTTTCTCAGTGATCGTGACCGTCTCTTTTGAGATCGAATTGAGCTGCTTCTGTGCTTTCCCCAGATCATATACGACCTGCAAGTAATCTCGCTGCACGCGCTCTTTCTCGTCCACAGCTTTCTTCGCTTGCTCCTGAAACGTCTCATTTGCATCCTGCAAAGAGAGACACCGTGTCTGCAAGGATACCAGCTCAGCGGTCTTTTGCGCGAGCGCTTGCCGATTTTCTTCCTCTCGCTTCTCTTTCTCAATGAGGAGCGACTGCATATGCTGCACTTGGATCTCAAGGTGGATGCTTTTCTCTCGCCATTTCTTCTCTTCATTGTGAGCCTGTCGGATCTGCAAAACATCAAGTGTGTAGTATCAAATGTGTAGCATCAAGTGTGTCAGTAGACGAGGGCATCGTGCATAAAGCATGACAATCAAGACAAACCTGCACGCTTTTGCCTTCCAGCTCGGCTTCAAGCTGCTGAATGTGTAGCACACGCTGGTGCATCTGGTCATTTTGCAATCGATTGACTGGTGGAGGAGGGTCGTGGCCATCTCTGCTTTGTGCCAGCAGTTGGCTGAGTGACATTGGTTGATGCTGCTGTGATTGTTTCAGCTGAAGGTCGAGCTTGTGGTTAACTGAGTATGGCTGTTGCTGCTGAGCTAGAAGAAAGAGATCGTCGCCGTAAACATTGCTGGTTGTGTGCTTGGTGTTTCTGAATTCCAATTCCCCCACCAACTCGCCCGGGAAGAATCTCTCTCTGCTAGTAATTTCCAACTGCCGCCGTTGCGGACTCGCATGGCAAATGTCGTCGATCCGGTGAGGTTCGCCAACGCTATGTATCACATGCACTGACGGTTGGTGGTCGTTGAAAGGAGCAGCGAAGCCAAATTGTTCAGCTCGACGTATTACTTCTTCACAGCCTGACTCACTCGTTCTCGTTGGAGACTCGAACAAGTCTTGGCACGGCAAGCGCATTTGCGGCTCAGACGACCAGTGACTTGTACTCCCGGTGCCGTTAGCAATGCTGACCATCTCGGACGTCGATGGGAGTTCTTTGGTTGTTGATTGCGGTGGCGGCGACCTCTCGTTTGCTCTCTCGATGCGCAACATGATCGCAGGGCTCTCCTCCTTGAAAGCGCTATTACTGAACGGTGACTCCCCTGGATCAGCTGCGGTGAGTCCTACCGCAAGCCACTTTGACTCGATTGCTTGGGTGCTCTCGCTGTCGCTGTCGCGATGAGGACTATTCAAAGCGGACTGCGATGACCGCGGTGCATACCGATTGAGACGAAGCACGTCGGCATGGCTGCGGTCGATCAGCTCGGCCAATTCGTCTCCGTCCGACGCATCTACGCAGTAGCAACAGTGTTTGATTGCTCTATTATCAGCAGATCCACTCCTAACTCCAGCGATTGCGGAAAACGTAACGTGCACGTGAACACAGCACCTAGCACTCACTCACCGCTGGCGGTCTCGCTGACCGCATATGCATCTGCATCCACGTCACGCACTATCCCTCCATCTGTATCTGCCTCGGCGTCGAGCGTCGCGTCGAAGCTGCGCCACGAGAGCACGTCGTCATCGTATCTCGCAAACGCGTTGTTGGGGTCCCACATGAATGGCTAGCTAATTCCGCATTCTGCGAGTTGAAGTGTGCTCAAGCACACTTCGGTAGTACTATCCCACTTGGATCCAATAGTAGTATATTTTATGGCATCAACCTTGGAATGCAAAATGCTATTTACTGAGATAATACGACAATATTGAAGTACTATTTACCGAGTACTATTGTACTACTACAGTATTCCAGGAAATAATTAGCATACTCAAACGAAGTCTACAGTTTCTATATCTCGGTACCTAATATAACCTACTACTACTACTCAGATATAAAAGTAGTCGTTTGTTAATTCTAGAATAGTACTCTCAAAGTCTGGCTGCATGCTTTCAAGCAGAGCTCAAACGTCGTCCCAGATACCGACCGAATGTGGATCGCTCTAGAGCTGGACATGTGGCGATTCAAAGAGCCGCGACTTTTCGAAACGGACAAGTATGCGTGCGATGGCTGCTGGGTGCTTGGCGGCAGTCTCAAGAACACAAGCGCGAGAAAGCAAGCGCGAGAGCTCATTCGCGCGGCTATACATACATACCAAGTCCAGATCTACAGATCAGGCAGAATGAGCGACGACGCCCTCAACGCGAGCGAACTGCGATCGCGCTACAACAGTGGCGGCTCGGTACGCGACTGCGACCTGAGTGCGGCGCAGCTGCGGTCTCGATACGCCATCCCCGCCAATAGTACGTTCCCCATGTGTATCTATACACGTTTGCTTTTTTTGTTCCTGCATGCAGGCAGCTGAGATATTTCTAACGGTGTGTATGGACTTTTGTATCTGTGCATGATACAGCGTTCAAGGAAGAGAAGTCGACGGTGAACCCGATCATGGTGATCATGATCCTGCTGGTGCTCGCGGGGCTTGGCGGCGCTGCGTACCTCTTCTCCTAGATGTCGCGACTTGCAAACAATAAGTAGCGGTGCGGGAGGAGAGCGAATGATGCATGCATATTATAACGCCGAAGCGACGCGAGACGAAGACCATCAGAACCAGAACAAAAGCGTGAAGCAACCGCATCGGACCTGTTGCACATCGCTGAAGCCGATCGACACCGGTGGCAAATGTCGTGACGCCAACTCCTAAGAACATATGCATACATTATACACCCCCACCCAGCTCACCAATCCAGCATTATACACATCATTCAATGTTCAGCCTTGTTTATCCAATGTATTCGGTGTGGACCACACATTAACATGGTCGGTATCCAACGGGAGCAAATCAGTCTGATGCAAGGAGTGGTATTGACGGGTTGCTGGTGACTTTGACGCGCAAGCAATCTCCATGAGCTCCTCGTTGGCGTCCACGGGCTGGTCGTCCGCGGCGCAAACGCAGCAGCAGGCGAAATGGACGTGGCTCGCGGCGACGATGACGGTGGCGCTCGCCTCCATGGTGTTCGCGCTCTCGCAGCAGCAGAAGCGCCGCCGCGCGCTGCTCTTTCCCAACGCGGCGCATGACGCCAGCACGTCGTCTTCAGCAGGGCGGCTTCTGCTTCCTGAGCAGCGCCAGCTGCGACGGCGACGACGCACTGTGTCTTCTGTGGCTGCTAACGGTGGTGATGCGAATGCAGTGCTGGCGCGCCGCACCAGCAGCTCTGCTAGTACCACTAGCAACAACGGTGCTGGGGATGCGGCGAGTGTGAGCAGCCCGCCTTCAGTTCCAGGACTGCGCTTGGGACACGGCGTGACGGGCTTCCTGCTTATGCCACTGGTGACCGAGTCGATCTGCTTTGCTGGGGGCATTGCGGTGATCTACGTGACGCAGATTGGACACGTGTATGCTGCGGTGGGTCTGCTGGTGGTGATCTTCCTTTTCCGGCTGAAGAGCGCTGCGTTCACGACTGCGTTTGCGCCGCTGAGCGAAAACTCCAAGATCCATGTATGTCTAGCACTCTGCTATCTCACCTCTCTGATTTGCGACTGACGGTCGTACCCCACTGTACTTGCAATTCTATGTAGCTCCTCAAGGGCCTTGATCGCGAGACGCTGCACGAGCTTCTGCAGGACGACTTGCCGCGCTGGGTCAAGTTCCCAGACGTGGAGAAGTGCGACTGGTTGAACCAGACGGTCGACACGCTGTGGCCATACGTGAAAGTGGCAATCGCGCGGTCTGTGAAAGAGGCGCTGACGCCCGTGCTCGAGGGCATCAAGCCCAAGCTCATGATGACCGAGCTCGGCTTCAGCGGACTGGACCTCGGCACGGCAGCGCCGATGATCAACGGCATCAAGACCCAGAAGCACCTCGAGGAACAAGTGGTGATCGACATCGACCTGCTCTTCGCGACGCAGAACACGGACATCGTGTTCTCGTACGGGAACCCTGGGTCGCCCGTGAGCATGAACATTGAGCTCTCGGATTTCCTGCTCCGTGGTACGCTGCGGATCGAGATGAAGCCGCTGTTTCCTCGCTGGCCGACGTTTGGCTCGATCTCCGTCAGCTTCACGGAGACCCCGACGGTGAACTTCAACCTCAAGACTTTGTACGTAAACTGGATGGGACTGCCCGCGCTCTCGTCGCTGTTCCGGAATGCGATTTGCTCGGCGATCGAAAGCCGCATGGTCTGGCCGAACAAGATCCTGGTGCCAATGGTGCAGGACCTGAGCAAGGTCGAGATGGAGTCGCTTGGCGCCAACAGACCGCTGGGGATGCTCGTCGTGAAGAACCTGCAGCTGAGCGGCGTCGTGCCAGTGAACCCAATGTCCAGGTGGACGGGCATGCACAGCTTCCATGTGCAGCTGAGCGCCGGCAAGGAGAGCGAGGCGACCGAGACGATCTACAGCCAGACGGCGTACGATTTTGGAGACCAGTGCTACCACTTGCTGGTACTCGACCCGAAGACGCAGGACCTCAACCTGTCGCTCGACTACAAGGAGACGCTGCGCCACTTCAAGCTGATCGACTCCAAGTGGATCCACTTGGACCATTTGAAGCCGCAAGAGGAATCGCGCGAGATCATTGCGTTTGGTCGCGATGGAGTCGGCCAAGCGGAGTTTGATCTGGTGTGGTACCCGTTCTCAGGTATGAGCCAGGCAGTGAGACGCCGAAGCTCGAGTGCGGCGGTGTCTCAATTGCCGGAGGAGATTGCGTGCATGGGTGCGGTGTTTATTAAGTTGTACAAGTGCGAGAAGCTCACGCCGATGGACTACAATGGCTCGAGCGACCCGTATGTGGTTTTCCGCGTCGGTGGTCGCTCCAAGCAGAGCTCGATCAAGACGACCAGCTTGAATCCTGTAAGTCTGCTGTTGATAGATATCCATAACTGTATGCTGAGTTGTGAAGATAGCTAACCAATTGTTTGTTGTATTTTGTGGCTCTTGATGCAGATTTGGGACCCTCCAGAGCAGTTTGAGCTGCTGGTCGCGAACGATCGCCACGATATCCTCTCGGTGGTCGTCATGGACTCGGACTACCTCAAGACCGACGACCAGATCGGCTTCATCGAGATCTCGCTCGCCCAGGTGCAGCGCAACGAGCGGTTCACGAAGAGTTGGCTGCTCGACAACAACAGCGGCTCGATCACGCTCGAGCTGGAATGGAAGGGCTTCTAGGCAATCTTGTGCCCGTCGCCAGCAGAAAGAAGACAGACAACGGAAGTTTTGAGAATGGTTGGCTGCCAATAGACATTTTGAGATTAAACGGCACTTTTGCGAACTCGTGGGTGAGCTCGGTCAACATCAAAGCTTTGTAGTATATCCTTTCTGTTCATGACTGCTCACAACCCTGCAGGAAAGACTAGGTTATCCAGCGGCTCACCCTACCAGTGGCGGCATCGCGGCCAGCTCCAGCCTCCAGGGCGGCACTCCCTGCATCGCGGCCAGTCACGACCACCTGAACGACATTCACGGCAGCGTGGCCAGCGCCAGCCACCCGGACGACACTTCGTGCATTGCGGCCAGTAGCGGCCGCCGCGACGGCACTCCTGGCACTGCGGCCAATCGGAAGATCCGCGGCGACACTCGTCCCTGTCGTCGTCGTGGTTGAAGCGATCTTCCTGGATCGCAACGTCAGCCTCTTTTTCCAATGTGATTTGGTTGTTCGGCTGCGACTTGAGTTGGCTGTCCTTGTCTGTTATCAGGAGAAGTTGTCAGTATGAACCTCTCAGTGCAGAACACTCGCAACAACATCTGGATTCCATACCTTCCACGGGGATACTCAGGACTGGCGTCGCGACTCCGGTCAAGAACTCTTGATTCTCTTGCTGCGGCTCTACCATTTGCGCACCACTTCCAGCAACGGCGCAGCACACCGCAATGCACGCAGTCAGTTGTCCAAGACGCATTATTTGCTTCTTTTGTTGATCGTCTCGCCAGTACTTTCGACTTGTCGGTTCGAGTGGAAATCACAAAGTGCCAGGGTAAGTTGTACGGGCGAGAGACTGATCCCTACGAATGGGCTTCAAACTTGCCGATCGAACACGGACGCTTGGCAAGTAAATTCCTAGGAAATCCCGGAGAAAGCGTGGCAGCAATTGCGATGAAAACGGCGAAAGCCGTCTCATGAAAATGCACTTTGATGGCTAGCGATCACCGGAAGCTTTGGGTACTTAGATCGCGGGTGTAGAGAATGCGGCTATGGTGACTTTCATACTGCAGCAGCAGCGCACTAGATTTCTTCAGCGTACACTGCTCTCTGGTGTGGAAGAGCAGAGATCCGACAATCTGGGAGCAGTTTACAATGTTGCTGAATAGTAAAGACCTCCTGTTCACGACGTGTGAATGTGGACGCGTAACTTTGCTTTTCGATACTGTACCCACCTTGGTGAGGTGCACCTCTCGAAGATCGCTCATCTTCCTGGCGTCTGTAGCAGCCAGACAAATAGCTGTTCACAGTATCCAAAATGTCAATTCGTATCTTTTAAGATCGAGTGAATGAGGAGCTCCACTCCACTCACGGCTGTTGTTTTTTGATCGGAAAACACCAACTGCTGCATTATATTCGATAGTGATGCACCAACTCACACGCTCGCACATGGGTACATGTGCACACCTATTGTTCCCCCACTTCAATGATTTTACTCCGGCAGCATGCATCCTAGTTGGGTGTGGCGGTCGATACCCCCAGAAACGACGCGTAGACAGCGACTAGGTAGTGGTCTGACATACCAACCAAGCATAATGAGTCGACCATGTTATAAACGAAAACAAGAAGTATCACCTGGTGGGTTCAGCTGATGCTGTAACTATGGCAAGTGGCCCAAGTCTCTCTCCCTTCCATGAATGAGCGGAGTGCTGTGTGAGTCTGTTCGCTTGCCATTCTTCATTCGACCGCTTTCAGCCCAAGCCCCACCTCACCCCGTCTCCGCCTCCTTGTTTCCCAACTGAAGAATGAGCACGATCGGCCCGATGTACGCTGCTTTCTCTTTGGTCGCGTCGCCTCCGCTTGAATTGCTACTCGCTGCCTGCCGCAAGGGTGACATCGTGGAGACGGTGAAGCTTCTGTAACAGGACCCAAGCCTGATAGACGAGGTCGGTGCTGATTACGAGACCCCGCTGATCGCAGCTTGCAGACTCGGGCACCACGATCTCGCGACGAAGCTGTTGGATGTTGGAGCAAGCGTGGATGCTGCGAATCCAAATGAAGCGACCCTGCTCTACATTGTTGCTGCCTGTGGCCAGAAAGACGCAGTGGATGTGTTGTTGGCGCATCACGCGGGAGTCGGTGCTGTACATGTGACTGGTTCGACGCCGCTTATCATCGCTGCCCAGCAAGGCCACGTAGATGTGGTCGCTATGTTGCTGGCACACCAAGCGGATGTGAACAGTGTTAGCTCGACTGGAGTTACCCCACTCTACCTCGCTGCTTTGTTTGGACACACAGCCGTCGTGAGGCTGTTGCTGGTGCATCAAGCAAGTATGGAAGCTGCAGAGCTGGACGGAACGACTCCGCTTCACGTCGCTGCCCAGAATGGACACACGAATATGGCGGATATATTGCTGGAGAATGGCGCGGATGTAGATGCTGTAAACGTAGATGGAGAGACCCTGCTTCATTACACGGCTTTTAAAGGACACGCTGGCACGGCTGTTATCTTGCTGGGGCATCACGCGAACGTGGACGCCGAGACAGTGAACCAAGATACTTCACTCCATATTGCTGCAAAATACAGCCACGCTGCGAATGCGGCTGTTTCGCTGACCCATAACGCGAGGGTGGACGCACCAAACGATACTGGGGCGACTCCGCTCTTCGTCGTTGCTGATAATGACCACACAGATATAGCGAGGATCCTGGTGGATCACCATGCGGACGTGGATGCTGCAGGTACGACTGACTCGACCTCGTTTTATGTTGCTGCGCGGCTTGGTCAAAAGAGACTGTGGTCCTGCTACTAAAGTATCGAGCGAGCCCAGACGCTACAGCCACGGCACGGTCAAACCCGCTGCATGTTGCTGCTGCAAACGGCTACAACGATGTGGTCGCGGTATTGTTGGCGCACCATGCAAACGTAAATACTGCTATCGTGAACCAAGAGACTCCACTCCTCCTTGCTGCGTCATGCGGTCGACTAGATGTAGTCTTACAACTCGACGAACACGTGGACGCGATTCCGGAGATGCCTTCCAGTGCTATATCGTCTCGCAGTATTGAACGCTTGAGTACGCTCATGTCAAGCCCAGAAAATGGTGGCTGACTGATCGGAAGAAGCGGCACGCAAGAGCTCTTGACTGGTCAAGATGAAACGATCCGAACCGCATGCACGCCATTTTCGCAGAGCGAAATTGTTGAGGCCACCGATGCACGAGGGGACACGCCGGTGATTGCTGCTGCGCGGTCAGGACATTTTGATGTGGTGAAAGCACTGATCCGTATGGGAGCATCTGCTCATGTTCGCGCGGTAGATGGCGAAACGGTGTTGGTGAGTGCTGCACAGCTGCGAGACAAGGGTACTGTCGCCTTGCTCTTTGATCTCGAATGTTTGGTGTTGAAGAGTGAGGATGACGAATCGGAATCGTTCTTGGTGGCAACTTTGCAAACGCTGAGCGATTACACGCGGCAAACTCACGAGTTTCAGCCGATGTGGAAACGAATTGTACAATGACTGACGAGTATGTTTAGCCGATTAGCCGCGGCTCCAAGTTCTTCTCGGGAGAATACGCTCCAGTTCGTCATGATAGTATTTCACGTCGTTCGACTCGAGGCAGCGTGCTCCACTAAAAGTGTATTTGCTCGGCTTGTTTCGAGTCAAACTATCACAAAGAAGTTCCGCGATTACCACGCCGAGTTTTCGTTTTTGGAGATGTCTACCAATCAAGGTTCGCCTCCGCGGATGGAGGTAGACTGGGAGTTGTTGTGTAACGCTGGCGAGCTCGCTTTGGTGGAGAATTTCCAAGAGACCACCATGACTACAGCGCTGTACGAATCGGGCTTTGCAAGGGAAGAAGTCCACTCAGAGGCTGCAATCCTGCTTCAACACACCTTGTGCACATATGGCAATAGATGCAGCGCAGATCTGTTGAATTTGGCGCAGTCGGCGCTGAGCAACCTTCTCGATGCTTCAAATGAACCGCTACCGACAATCCCAGAATGGCTCATTCCGTCACACGAACTAGATTTTTGTCCAACGAACAACGGCACCGGTGTCGCCCCTGCAGCTCATGTAAGTCGTGGGAAGTAGGCCAGATCAGCTGTCATGGTCGGTCAGTATCAAATACAATGTGACGCGTTCGTGGAAGTTGCTGAACGATGCTTCCACTTGAGCCACCCAAATGTGGTCAAGGCCTTTGGGGCATCCCATCTTTGCTCTCCGCACGTGGTTGTATTTGAAGGTGCAGCGAGCACAAGTCTACGTGAATACGTATCGCATGGAGAGAACCGAAACGGGCTCTGGTAAAAGCTTTTTGCGGTATCCCTTGGTCTCAAATACCTGATTGATCGTGACATCGTTGTCGAATGCCTTCGATGCGACGGCATTTGGGTCGGAGTAGACGGCTTGGCGAAAATCTGTGCATCAGTTGTCGTACGTAGGTTGGAGACTCAGCAAGTGGAGTGCAACATGCCCGGTGGCAAGCTCCGGAAGTTCTTCACAGTTCTGCGCCATCTGCTGCATCCAACGTTTACTCCTTGGGATGTGTGCGGTGGAGGCGTTGGCAAGGTGAGTTCCCTGGCGGGATGACGAAGAATTCGATATCGCTACCAAGGTGATGAACGGAACACGACCCCAGATTCCGGACGAGTTAACCTCCGCTCAAAGTGGCTTGCTTAGAAAACTGTGGCTTGTCAACCCGTCAAAGAGGCCCACGATTTCAAGTGTGGTTCAACAGCTGAAACAATTCGCGAACGAGCAGACATTCGAAGCCAATTCTCGTGTATTGAGCGAATTTGAAGAGCGTTGGGCTGGAAGCCAGTTGATCGACCCAGAACAATACATTTTTCCCGAACTGGAAACTACTATCACGACTTTCATGGCGAGGCTGCAGTGGAAATCCGATCGGTACCGCGAGTCCCAAGATGCAATTTTGCGCATTTTCAAGCGGATAGACGACATCTATCGTCTGCTACAATCTCAGCGCAGACTGCCGACTGATGTCGCTGTCGCCAACTTCTGCGAGGTGTTAACAAGTCTTGACAGCTTTTGGGGGCTTGCGATCGACGTGAACTCCATGCTGCGGCGTGCAGAGAGCCAGCAAGTGGCGTTGCAAAGCAACGTTTTCCACAAACGAGTTGACGAGCTGCTGGAACTGCTCGCACCACCAAATATCGCTTTGGTTCACACGTGGAGGCAACAGAGCACGATTCGGAGAGAGAGTTCCGAGATTGGTGAAGAAGAACGTACTTCTGCTGGCGATACCAAGATAACTCTAGAGTCAGTCACACAAGCAAAGAAGCAAACCGCAGTAACGATTATGCGGTTCGCGACAGATCGACTGAGCGAGAAATTCAAGGAGTTGGATTTCAACGCGATCGATGCCGCGGCAGCATGCGAGGACGCGTCTCGTCCGCCGTGGCTCATCCGCCTGTGCAATCTAAAGTACGTCAAAGGCAACTTGATCGGCGTCGGCGCTTTCGGCGAAGTGTACCGAGCGACGTGGCTCAGCACTCCTGTGGTGATCAAGTTCATGGGGTACGAAGCAGGCGGAGATGCGTACAGCCGCGAGATGTTTTTCCATGAGTTGAGAGTCTGGTTCCCGCTGCGCCATCCGCACATAGTCAAGCTTTTCGGTGCCTACCATATTGGCAAGCGCTTCTTCGTCTTCGAATTTGCTGAAAACGGGACGCTGGACGACTACGTGAAGCGCGATAGGAATAACAACATAAGCTGGCAGATGCTTTACTAAATGGGTCTCGGTTTGCAGTATCTCCGCGATAAAAATATCCTGCAAAGTGATCTCGAATGCGACAACGTGCTGATTGATGCGGACGGCGAGGCAAAGACCACAGACTTTGGTCAGCTGCATCCCCAACAGCGCGGAAGTGAGAGTGGATCTGAAGAGCCAGGAAGTGCAGCAATAGGAATTGCCCGAATACCTCCGTGGTGATCGACTGACTCTGGCGTCCGATAGCTACTCATTTGGAATGACCATTCTCGAAGCGATGTCTGGCCACTCACCCTGGGGCCGCGCGACGGATGTCTATGTTCGCTTTCGCGTTTGGAAAGGCGGGCTACTATCCCAGCTAGCGTCTTTTAGCAGCTCGCAGTAGAATTTGATCAGGATGGTGTGCGCTGCGGACCCATCGCACCGCGTGCAGATTTCGTTTGTTGTCGACAAACTCCACGAGTTTTGGTAGCAACAGCAAGCGTCGACAGAAGGAGGTGCTGGAAGTGACAAGATAGCATTATCATGGATGGGTCAATTGAGCCTCCATGGGCAACTAGATGATGAGGAACAGTAGTACACTTTGACTTTGTTCCACGCTTTGTTCCACCTTTTTGTTTCCAAAATGCTTGATTGCAGTGACCACAAGACTCATATTAAACCATCAATCAATGCAGTAACGTTAGTTAGCAGCTATGAATATGACACTCCTGGGACTCAGCTCGCTCCGCGTCGGGCAACTGCTGCTCGTGGCGCTTGCGTACGTCGTCGCCCACGCGCAAGAGCTGATTAGGGACGACGACGGCCTGAGCGACGTGAGCATGTTTTTCCAGACCAAGATCTGGACGGCGCCGTTCACCCACTACTTGACCGGTAAGAGCTGGACCACAGAACCAGAGCCAGAGCCAGCGATCCTGGGGCCAATATCCGTGCAGCAGTACGTCGACAGCGCCGGGTACGCGGTCACGAGTGTCCATGAGTCTG
>JALBZZ010000374.1:0-29634 GCA_038051095.1 Globisporangium irregulare
GTCTTTCGCGAGATGAGATCGCGTTCGCGGCTATCACCAGCAGTCGAGTGCGAGCTATCGTGACTGTATATCTCCTACCTGTGTCAGCAGACAAGAGCGAGAGCAGCTTCTTGTGCGAGCTGAACGCTTCCATGATTGGTGCGAATGGAGAGCGCTTCTACGATCCCCGGCAACCTTCGTCGCCAAGGACGGTAGACCTGTGCGACCAGAACCAGACTGACGAGCTCGAGACACGCCTCCAAGACATGACATGTCGAGAAGCTAGACACGGCCGCAAGCTGCTCCATTGCACAAACGACGCGAGCAACAAGCGCCTTCGCACAGGTACAGGTTCTAGAAGCTATTTCAGCAGTCAAAACGTAGATCATTATTAGCAGTTGTAGGCAATACATTCGTGTGGAAGGAAGGGAACACTGGATCGAGTGGTTGCGTTTCATCATTCTCACGACTGCGCCTGTAGTCGTCGGCAGTCATCACGGGCGACACGGCGCGCTTGTCGTGGGTGCGTTCAGATCCAAAAGAGCTCTTGGCGCTTTTCGTCAAGTCACTTGCGCGTGCTGGCGGCTCGTTTCTATCCATTCAGTTTCAGCCTCAGATCTCAGAGTTTTGCCGCCTGCAACACCTCGTGTGAGTATCGGTACTCGGAACGAATTGATGATCGTTCTGTCAGCTGACGCCACCCGACGTATACTTTGCCAGATAGAATGCACCGACTTTCCCACTTCAACGTTGATGTCTGGCTGCAAAAAAGATGAGACGCATCTTCCAGTCATCAGCACCACCGCACGCAATCGGCTCTGCGATCGTTCGCTCGGCCGACTGCGCAACGCCCACCAGAGCCGGAAAGGAATCAGTACGCCACGTCGTGCTGCATGGGATGACTGGCAGCAGTCATCGGACGACGTGTATCGATCGCGCACATTCTGATGACCGGCAGGTCTGTCTAATAATAGGAGGCGGCTGTAAGCAGTGAGCCTGCGAGCGCGTGAGGCTGCGAGTCCGTAAAGAAAAATCGCATGCGGGTCTCGCAGAGAGATGATTGCATGAGAGGAGGTGGTTGGGCCTCCATCTGCTGTAGATGACTGCTTCGGACGAGCAAGCGTGAAGGAGGATTCCTGGGCAAAGCGCGTGTGCCTCTGATGACTGACAGACTGCACCTTACGGAAGAAGATTGTGGGTATGGTGGCGCTGATGACTGGCATAACAACATGCAGGCGGCTCTACGACTTCAAGTGGAGGCATTTTGCATTTTCTTTACGATTTGGCTTGAGTAAGATTGCAGGAGAGATGGATGTTCATCTGTTAATAGGAGGATCGCTCTGGAGTCGCCGCCATTCGCTGAGATTAAACTCGAGACTCATCATCTCGTTGCGATAATTATTATCGGAGACTTCGAGCGTCAGCGTCGGGTGGGGTGGACTGAGCGTCCAGTACTGTATGGCGCAGTCTTGACTCACAGAGGACATATCACTGATTGGCTGTGAAGGCACAAAACAAACGCAGTCGATGCTCGTCGTCCCGACTGCCGAAATAATGAATGAAGGGATGTTTGGAAAAGAGAAGAAGAAGACGATTCGAAAACGATCTTTTCCATCCGGCTGTGTCAGTAGCCTAACCGTAAACAGGATGACTGTTGCTTTGAAGAAAGGCGGTGACTCAGTTGTTGCAGAGCCGGCCCATCTATTTTGGCGACTTGTCAGTGCAGAAACGAGCCAATCTCATTGCTTGGGTTTGGCAAAAAGATCCTCTTTTTTACTTTGCTGCTCTTGGTGAGTGACGAATGCCACTCGTCTGCTCTGGGATCAGTATTTCCTTGATCACTTTTCGTTTTTCTCATGGGCGTGTGTATCCATTTGCTCCATTCGTGTGCTCCTCTGCTGGCAGAAAGAGACCTCTATCCGCCGAGACGAGAGTTACATGAATTAGAGTCACTATAGTAGCTAGCTGCTCACTGGCGCTGTTGAAGGCGCCAGCAGCGCTGGAACAACTCGCCTACCGACAAGATTGGCTGACTGAGCTCACGAGACAGGCGTAGTCGTGTGCATTTGGCGACATCAAACAGGTTCATACAGGTGGCGATGGCAAACGTTGCTGCGTCGAGTGCATGTGATCTGCTCCATCGGAGAACTCTACGAGGTTGTGTGGCTGTCGTGCTTGCACTGCTTGCGTATCAAACACGCGCGCTCATGGCTGCACGATGTAGCGTTTGTCGGTCCTGCCGTTTCAGTTGTCCAAGACGTACACGGGCAAATACTCGGTACTGTAGTCTGTGGATTTGGATCTGAAGCTCGAAGAGGAGCACGAAGACATGTCGCTCACGGAGATTCTCGAGAGCACGTCAGCGCAGAAAAGTGAACGCCGTCGTGTTTGATCAAACTCTCCCAGAAAACGGTAAACAGTCGAGTTTCTCGCATACGAGTAGACAGTCATGTGCCATGCGCGATCAACCCGCACTTGGTTCAAGATGATGGCTGTAACATCTGCGCCGATGAGCTCAGTACTGCGAAAATCTAGGTGTTGCCGATCGAAATGTCGAAAAACGGAGTGTGAGTAGCTAGCGAAACCTGCAGGATAGTGTGCTAAACCATTGTAGCTGATCGCACCTTCTCAACAGTTGATGAGAGTGAGAAGGTGGGGCATGTCGGAGTCATTTGCCGCGCTCCTCTTCCGTGCCGGCATGTAGAAAAACAATCGCGATACAACATGTGAAAATGTACAAATCTCAAGAGTATTAATGCGTGTTCACGCCTGGCCTGCACTTACCCGTCAGTAGCCGAGACGAGATGAAACTGATCCGTAGTCAACAGCTTCAGACCGCGTGTGTTTTCTCGCTTGCCTGCATCCGAGTGCGTCGCCATCGTCACCCTTCGCACGTTTATTCTTGGACTCCGCCTGCTCGCGGCTTCGCTCATATCGCCAGTGACGAAAGAAGCCGAGCGAGCTCCTCAACTGCTCTCTGCTCTTCGAGGAGAGGGGATGGCATGGACCTCTATGAAGCCTGCGAGAACGGCAACGAAGAGCGCGTCGTGGAGTTGCTCGTCTTCGGCGAAGACTGGATAGGGAGGCATCTCGCGGCGCGCGAGAAGGACGACCAGCACCGCTCGAGCATCTTAAGCTCTCAACTGGAGAAGAACGAGAGCTCCTCGGCGCTGCGAGTGGACTCGGTGATGGGCGACGCGATCTCGAACACTTTCATGACAGCTGCCGCAGCCGTCGCGACCTCGGTGGGTCTTGTGCTCTCGCCTCGAGAGATGCTTCAGGCGCGCGGGACTGCGGGACGCACGCCGCTGCATGCCGCGTGCATGGGCGGGCAGGTTGGCGTCGTGCGTCTGCTGCTCGGTGAGCCCTGCATGGTGTACTTTACGAGCCGGACAAAAGAGGAAACTGTCGATATGCTGGCGCCGTTGCAGAAGGAGAGCGAGCTAAAGCAAGGCACCAGTGGCGACAATGATCTCGTGCTCTTTGAAGTTAGCATGGCGACGAAAGACGCTGGGGATGACCTCGTGCCTGTCGCGATTGTGCAGTTCACTGCCGAGCGGTCCATCGCGCCACAGGACCTGCTCGGTGGCAGGAAGCACGTCGACGACTTTGGGAACACGGCGCTGCAGTGTGTAAGCTGCTTTGGCTGCGGCTCCAGCGAGAGACACATCGATGACGGACTGGAGATCACCAAACACCTGCTCATGCATGGTGACCAGCCGAATCTGCCCAAGTTCGCAGACAAGTGGACACCGCTGCACTGGAGCGCGTACAACGGCAACCACGAGCAAGTGGCAATTCTTCTCAACCCGATGCAGTTCATCGGCAAGGATCGTAAACTCGGGAGGACGCAGTTTGGCATCCCGCTGCTCGTCAACTGCGACAACCTGTTTCCTGTGGATATTGCAGGTCGACGAGGGCTCATGCTGCTGAGAGAGCGAGCCGAGCTACGTCGGGACCAGCTCCAGGGCAACAACAGCGAGTACGCGACCTGGCGCCTTCGTCTCAGCCATGTCGAGACGCTGAGGAATTTCACACGCGACTTCTTGGAGAACGCGAGCCAGCTCGTGCGCTACGTCAACGAGATGAACGAGCGGCTGCCGGTGCTGCTACTAAGGGATAAGCAAGCCAAGAAGAAGCGATTCACCTGTGCGGACGGGATCCGATACGGTCAGCACCTGTTGTATTGGGCGGGGTGCTTTGGCTTGGTGGGCGAGGTGCGCGCCTTGCTGAAGCTGAAAATGGAAGCTGCTGCGTCAGAAACGTTGGTCTCGGGTGTGAATCAACAGCACGCTGTGCACGCTGGCTCGAGCGAAGCGACAACTGCTCACACTCAGAGCGTGTATCTGCAGCCACTCTACGTCTGCTCATGCGAGGAGAACAAGCGCCAGTCGGTGCTGCACGCTATCGCGAGCCATGGACAGCAGGAAATCGTGACCCTGCTCCTGGGCAAAATGCTCTATGACCAGCAGCATCCTTTAGTTGGGCTGTTCGCTCAGCTCCAAAACTCGAAATTCCAAAAGAACAGGAATTTTCGCGCGAAGAAGAACTTGATCGCCCCCAGCAACACAAAAGACGACGGACAGTTCGAGAATCCTAATGGAGAAGGAACTGCCGCGACGAGCGCTAAATCAACTTCTGATGGTGGAGACGCTAAGCAACTCCACGACAAACTCAACGTCCTGGAGCTCGTTGACACGGGCTGGCGCAACTACAGGAACGAGTCACCGCTCTTCCTCGCGGTTCTATACTTGCAGCACAGCGTCGTGATAATCTTCGCGCGCTTGCTGGCGACTGAGAGTCTGCACTGGGAGCTAGCGAACTGCAACGTCGAGGGTTCGTACATCCACCACGTCGCCGACGACGAGTCGCGCCAGGTGCTGGGCATCAACAGCCACCAGAAAATGGTCTTCGCCGAGTATGTCATGCTCTTCGACGGCATCAAGAAGAAACAGTTCAAGGAGACCGTGATCGAGACCATCCGTGAAGAGAGTCCAATCGCGCCGCCGCTTGTCGTCACTCGTGCGGGGAAGCGAGTGCGCGCTGCTTCCTGGTGGTTTTTGCTGCGAAGGCCCTCGCAAACAGACTACCTCGTCGTCGGAGCGACGGACGGCGTGCTTGTGCGCCACGCGGGGGCTCTGCAGCTCAAGATCAAGCACCGTGGCTCGACGGTCCGCTCCAAGTACAACGCCAGCACGCCGCAACTCTTTGAGCCGTTTCGGTCTCTCCAGCGCCAGCAGGTTGTGATGGACATCATTCAGAAAAACGTGCAGCTGAAGAAGCACCTGAAGAAAGGCAACCTCAAGGCGATTTTCCCGCTCCACGACGCCTCTGGTTGCAAGAACATCATGCGCAACTGGGTATACACGGACGAGCGAAAGCGTGTCTTCCAGCCGTTCACGGGCAACAGCCTGCAGCAGTTCTTGTTTGAGAAGCGCACCCACCAGTACGAGATGCTCTGGCCGCTGCTGACGTACTTCGGTGAGAAGCACGCGTTCTACTACGCGTTTATGATCTTCTACTCCGTGTGGCTGCTGCTCATCGCGGTCCCTGGTGCGATCTGCCAGCTGCTGTCGTACTTCGCGAACATCTACTTCCTCTCGCCGCTCTACGCTGTAATCGTGTCGATCTGGGCAACGCTCATGGTCGAGCGCTGGAAGCGCAAGAAGAGCGAGATTCAAACGAACTTTGGCAACTTCAAGCGCAACCGAAACGAAGAAGCGCCCGAGTTCTACGGAGACTTCCAGGTCGAGACCATCGAAAAATCGATCGTGGACGTAAAATTCCCCAAATCTTTGCAGCTCCTCCGCATCTACTGCGGCATCCCCGTGCTCCTCACCATGGCGTCGTTCGTTGTGACCATCTTCATCAGCGTTAAGGTCACGACCGCGTCGTCCGACTTTGAGTTCCACGCTCCAACGTGGATTCCCACGCGCCTGCTACCATACGTGATCCCATTCCTCAACGCCGTCTCGATGCTGGTTCTCGATAACCTGTACACCCACGTCGCATTGGCGCTCACGCTCTGGGAGAACCACCGCACGGTGTGGCAGTATGAGTCGATGCTCGCCGCGAAGCTCTTCTGGTTCAAGTTCCTCAACGCATTCATCTCGCTCTTCTGGGTCGCGTTTGTTGACCGGGACGCCGCAGCGTTGCGGAACCAGCTGGTCATTGTCATGGGCGTGCGTCAGATCTGGTACATGTTCATCCGGAATATCTATCCGCTGTTCCTAGTGCAGCAGCGCTGGAAAGGGATCGGCTTCCATTTGAACTCCGCAAGTGGGAAGAAAAGTACCTGGCTCACGTTCACGAGAGAATGGTACAACGCCGAGCTTCCTGGAGACGCCGATCACGCGCACGCGAACAAAGCCGCACAGGCAGTGCCGTCACTAGTGCTCATGCAGGAGATGATGCTCCCACCGGACTTCCTCATGGGCAAACAAATGGAGACCGTGCTTCAGTTTGGGTACATCACGATGTTCGTGTCGGTGCTACCGGCTGGTCCGCTCTTGGCGCTCGTCGGCAACGTGATCAACACGCGCTTGGACGTGATCTGCTGTACGCAGGTGAAGCAGCGTCCTCCGTTCGAGAGCGAGACCGAGGTATCCACCTTCATGAGCATCTTAGAGTTCATGAGCTTCGCCGCCGTCGCCGTCAACTGCGCAGTGCTCTTCTTCACGACCCAGAGTGATCTCGAGAGTTTGCTCAAACTTGCATCGAGCAACTGGACGGATAGCTCAGCGTTCTACCTAAAGAAGCTCTGGATCCTGCTGGTGATCGAGCATATTGTGCTGGGTGCTAAGGCGCTGCTCTCGCTCACCATCGACGACTCGGCAACTTGGGTGCAAAATGACGAAGATCACAACGATGACGAAGAGAAGAAGAACAGTCAGCGAGACCATGAGACAGCTCGAGCCGCAAATGATCGTCAGCGAGGCTCACCAGATGTTGAGCCATCAGAGGCCCATGAACCACCCGGCTCTGACTACGAGCACTTAGTCGATGAGCTGCTGGCGGAAGCTGTCGACTGGAAGACAGAAAGTGCTCGGAAGCTCACCATCTCCGCTTCTTCGGCGCTCAACCGTGTTCTCTCCGAGAAGTACAGCGCCGCTGTGAAGGAGCGAGACTACGCACTTCAACGAGAGAGGGTGGTGCAGCAGCAGCTTCTCGAGTGCATGCAGCGACTGGAGCAACAGCAATCCATGCAAAAATCGTTGATTTTTGCTCACACCGCGGCTGTGTCGAATGGAGATCAGAGCTTGCCTCCTGAAGCGACGCCAAGCGGCGATAGCGTTGCGGATGGAAGACCTGTTGAACCCCAGGAACTGCACTGCCGAGAGTGTTTGTTTTGCGTATTGGTGCGAGGTGTCAACGTTGCCGCTGCGAAAAGATGCTTGACATGTCGAGTGTTTGCGTGTCTTCAGTGCGATGAGGTCCTGCATCTCGACGATCTTGGCATGAATGAAGCGACGCATTTTCGCGTGAACGTCCCGAAATTGGTGCAACTGGAAGCGAGAAGCTCTGTTCCACGAGAGCAACTAACTGATCAAGCATCGGATATTGTTAGCACCAGCCCCACAACAGACAGCTACAAAGATACCCACGTGCTGGAGGAATTGAGCGCTCTTGTGAAGGAATACGTCATTGTTTACAACGAGGAGGAGCGCAGCTGTTCTTCCTCACAGTCCGCGAACAGCGCGCCACTGCTCGCTTCTTTAAACACGACACCTGCTAAACTACACGTTGGAAAAGTGTACGAGAAATGTATGAAAAGTCCCCAATTGGTGCTTCGGTATCTCCGCAACGAGCGCCGTAGATGCCAACACCACCGGAAGTGATGACACTTGGCTCCAAAGGACCAACCGAGCGACTTTTCCATTCTCTATCTGCGGCTCTGAACTGGGTTCAAAGAGCGTGACAAGAGAAAGCGTCTATTGCTGAAAGTGCTTTCGCATGACGCTGATGTCAGCTGGCGAGGTGCGGCAGCAACCGCCAAACACGCGCGCACCGGCGGCATGCCACTTTGGCAGGAGCTCGTCCCACGAACTCGCACCACCCGCGGTCGTGGCTGGGAGCCACGTTTTCGCTTGACCGTCCCAAGACTCGCCGCTGTTTGGGTACACCACCTTTGGGAACGCGACGTCCATGTTGCGCAGCAGCCCTTCGACAAAGTGTGGCGGAGTGCAGTTGATGCCGACTGAAGTAGAATGAATCCCACACAACAAAGAAACGGTGTCAGTGAGTTGCACTCATACACAGAATATTGGAAAGACATGGTGTGCAGCTGCATCGTCTTCATTACCTGCAAGAAGCTGCGATGGGTTCTTCAATTGCGCCAAAATTTGAGCCATCTGGGCGATGGGCTCTCCGCTGTTGAGCTCGCTTTCACTGCGGCAGGCAACAGCCAGAATCGCGTGGGACGTCGGATACTCATTAAGTAATTGCACGAACGCTTCCACCTCCACGAGACACGGGATCGTCTCGCAGACCAAGATGTCTGCGCCAGGGTACTCGGTGAAGAACGCATAGCGGTCCTTGTGCCACGCGACGAGCTCGTCCTTGGTCTTGCCGTAATCTCCTCGGTATTCCTGCAGCAGTAATCAATCGAGCAGCATGGTTAGTTAGTACGCAATGAGGATGCACAACCTGCTCACAGGAGCAGTCATTGTGGAGTTCGTACCGATCCGTCCGCGAGTGCCGCGCCGTAGCATCCGATGCTCGCGCCGACCAGCGGCTTGATGCGGTCTCCCTTGGCTTCGAGCTGCGTCCATGCGAGGTCTCGCGCTTCAACCGCGAGGTCAATACTCTTGGCAAAAAGCTGCTTGACCTGCTCGAGCGAGTGCACACCCTCGCGCTTGAAGCCGTCCACGGACGCCTGGTAACTCACGGTCGTGGCGACATCGGCGCCGTTGAGAAAGTAGTTCTTGTGCGCGTCCACCACCACGTGCTGCAGGTGCGCGTTCTTCTCAAGCAGCAGCGACGCGGACCAGAGACTGCTGGCGCCGAGCTCCACGCGCGGGTCCTTCTCGAGCTCCGTGGCGAGCCCGCCGTCCAGCACCACGACACGGTCGCTGGTGGCCAGCGCCTGCTTGAGTCCCTGCAATGCCTGTGCGTTCACCATCCTTGTTGATGTTTGTCAAAATGCGCAAATGGAGGTGCATTGCGCAATGTGTGCTGCCTCTGTCTGTCGCATGTCAAACAAAAAAGACAAGGAAGTCGGTTACAAAAGGCCTCTTAGCCTGCTTATAATGGCATCACCGCCATTAATATGAAGCTCTGCGGGATGGATGGGAAGATAAGTCAGTAAAGCAAGGGGAAACCTTCTCACCAGCCACCTCCCACTCTCATGACGGACGGTTCGAGCTCAGTACGGTTCAAGTCGGACCGGTCCAGCTGCACTGCAAAGGACAGCTCAACTATTTATTAGGGCAATGGAAGCCTTCTAACAGAAATCAAGAACACCAAAATCAGAAACTTGCTCTTGATCATGACCAATGTTATGCGGTCTTTTTCTTCGCAAGCAATAGCAATTGCGAGATGTTTTGTGAGAAGGTAAACCGCAGGGGGAAACGACAAGACATTTGAAGCTGAAGCTGACCCGTTCCCATGCAGAAAAATGCACAGTTGAATCCAAATATTTTGTTTCTTGCAACTCTTCGTTTTTTTAGGTGATGCGATGGCATCTTGCATGTCAGAACCTCGCCACTCCGGTGGCTTTGACGCGCGTTCCCCGTTCACGGAGGGGGCAAGCGAGCGAGTGCCTGATGAGGAGTGAAGTGCTAGAAGCAAACTTGACCAAAATCAACATTGGCAACACAATTTTCGTTCATGGAGAAGATGCGAAGCCAAATTGCTTCGAAAAAGATGGATTTCAGCGCGGTTTAGCTCAACTCGAACTGGTCCGCCGGGCACAGCAGTGTACTCCGTTCGTTCTAAATAGAAGCCCGCCACGTACTTCAGAGTGTATGACGAAAGGTTCAAATTGGCCGGTCTGTGGCGGCAGTCTTTTTGCGTTCGGTGATGCGAAAGTGATTCGCCCGCCAGAAAAATGAGCGTGAACAGCGCTGGCCACTGATGGCGATCGGATGATGAGGCCAACGCCGAGAGCCCTTCGATGCTTTCCATCTGGCTGGCAAGCCCACTCACAAATTTTCAGTCAATTTTCAATCTTCAACTTAAAGTGACGCCTTGCAACGCGCGCTCAGCTGCGCATTCCCGTAATCCAAGCACCACGGTCGTGTAGTCGTTCACTTTGGACCCGTGACTGGCCCTGTTGACCACCGAGTCACGTTGCCACCGCCACGTGAACCTGCAGCAGCGCCAGTCAGCGCTCGCGTCAGCTCCAGCTCATTCCTCAATTCTCCCAGTCACGAGTCACGAGACAAGAAAGTCATGGGCGGCGCAGCGAAGCAACCCAAGAACAAGAGCAGCGAGCTGCTGCTGGCGCCGAAGGCCATGTACGCCATGTCGTCCGGCGCGCAGTCAGCGCTCGTAAACTTTTTGCCCGTGTTCTACGAGCACACGCTGCTCTTCACGAAAGTACAGATCGGCTTGCTGCAGACGCTGCCGTGCATCTGCGCGATCATCGCGCCGCCGTTCTGGGGAGCCATCGCTGACGCGATCCGCAATCAGCGACTTGTGCACATCCTCTGCGTCCTCACCGGTACGCTCTTCCTCTACTTGGTCCAGTTTGCGCGCTCGTTTGAGCTCACGGTGCTGCTCGTGGCCATCGGTAACTTCCAGAGCGCGCCTGCCGGTTCGCTGCTTGATCACGCCGTGCTCGATTTGCTCTCGAAAGTGGGCGGTGAGTATGGCAAGCAGCGCCTCTTTGGCGCAGTCGGCTGGGGCATTAGCGCCTACATCTCGGGACTGCTTGTCGCTGCTGCTGGCATCTCGTGGGCGTTCAACTTGAACCTCATCATGATGCTCACGTCGCTGCTCATCCTGCGCGCGATCCCAGTTGTCAAGCACGGCCACGACGACGGCTACGATCTCCTCGAGAGCAACGACGGCGTGCAGAAACCTGCGAAAGAGGCGCCACCGACGTTTACCCAGGGCATCCGTATGCTGGGCAAGAAGACCGACGTGCTCGTGCTGCTCGTAGTCGTGTTCCTCATGGGGCTCATGTTCGGCGTACTCTCGAGCTTCCTCACGCTCAACCTCTACAACCTCTCAGGCAACAACTCGCAGATTATCGGTATTGCGATCATGTGCGAGACGTCGTCAGAGCTGCCAGCGTTCTTCTTCTCGCAAGCGATCATCCGCAAGCTCGGCACGGTCAATGTGCTGCTCCTCTCAATTGCGGGCTACGCTGCGCGCATCAGCTACTTGGCTGTGATGACCAACCCGTGGGGTGCGATCCCGTTCGAGTTCCTCCACGGTTTGACGTTCGGTATCGCTTGGGCGGCGTGCACCCAGTATGTTTACATGGCGGCGCCAAAGGGCTGTGAGGGTACGGTCATGGGCATCCTCAACGCCGTGCAGAACGGCCTGGGCCGTGGTGCCGGCACGCTCGTGGGCGGCTACTTCTACCAGAACTACGGCGCGTCGACTATGTGGATGGTGACAGACCTCGGCGTGCCACTCTCGCTAGTGGGCGTCGCGATCTTCGCGTACCTGAAGAACGAGGACGAGATCATCGCCGAAGAGGAGCTGCTCGAAAGCGCGGAGCTCTTCTCGCCGCACCACGCGGACCCACTGGCGCTCAAGTCGCCTCGCAACGCGCCATCGTACAACCGTGTGGACGGATAGAGAGAGATTTCAAGAAAACGAACGAGTAGAAGCGAGAGAGAAGTGTGTTCATGGAGGGTGTATTGCGCAACGTGTGCATGTGTGAGGTTCAGCTTAGCTTATGAAAGATAAAGTTGGTGCATATTTTTTGCTTGAGTGTATACAGTACTGTTCTTCCCTCTTTTAGCACGCGGGTGCGCGTATATTTTTTTCGTGCAGGGTATTTTCAATCCAACTTGCAGAATGCAGAATGCAGAATCCGCAATCATCAGCGCAATGGCACTTGCACATTGCTCTTCAAGTTGCGCGAGTGCTTGCCAGGAAGACTCGGTTGCTGCTGCTCGCCCGCAACGTGCTCATGCGCGCTCAAGTACGGATGCACGACGTCCAGGAAACCGCAGCGGCTCTTCATGAAGTCGCGGTTCTCGAGCACGATGCCGTGCTCCAAGGTGAGCGAAGCGTGCAGCGAGACCTGCTGACCGACTCGCTCTTCCATGACCCACGTGCTGCGAACCAAGCTGCGCGCGCGAATGGGCACATCCACAAGCTCTTCCAGCGGCAGGCGCATTTGTGGCTCACTCTCGCCGTCCATGTCGCGGAATGACGTCACAAGCGCAGTAGCTCTTCGCGTTGGGCTCGGCGGCGGCGAGCTCGAGAGCGCAAACTGCACAGAACGAGATTCGCTTGACGTAGCGTCCGCGATGCTAGTGCTCAGAAGCGGCTTGGTTGGCGACTCGGACGCATCTGGAAGCACGGCAAACTTGGACGCGCGCCTCTTGGCGATCGTCAGCGAACTGTGTTGGCTGCGGAGAAGATCATTGTGCACTGCGTGAAAGTACCAGCTGCGCACGAGCGCAAACGCCGCGATCATCACGACGCTCGACGCGACAATATCGATAAGAGGCACGTAGATGATCGAAAGTACCGAACTCGTTGTGTTCTGCAGGAAGTCGAGCTGGCCGGAGAACGTGTTCGCCAGCGCTGTGTAGTCGCGAAATGCGTGTGTGTCGCTCAGTCGCTGCATCTCGTACTGGCGCTTCTTCTCGGTGATCGCGAAGACTGCCTCGCGCTTGCAGTAGGCAACGAGCGCAGCGATGCATGCAACCTCGATTGGACGCACGTATGTGGCTTTGGTGAACCCGAGCGCCTGCTGCTCGTTGACCAGCACGCACAAGTCCCAGATGGCATTGAAAGCGACAAGTGGGAGCACCCAGCAGCGAGCAGCAGTCAGCCACGCGTGCGTTTTCCCAGTCTGCAGCTCAGTCGCATCCCAGATGGAGATATTTGGAAGGATCACCATCCACGAGATCAGGTGCGCCACGAGTATCAGTAAAATCACCGGCTTGCTGCGATACAACGACGAAGTCAGCCCACCCTTGTAGCCTTTAGATGCGGACGCCGCCCCCAGACGATTCAAGTTTTCTCCCAGCGATATGAGCTGCTGCTTCCCGAGCACGAGACGCCCGATTTCAACCACGCTGCACACGTTAAGCGCTATAAGAAGCATATCGATGGTGACCATGACTGTGTAGAGCGCACCGAACGACGAGAAGTTAAGCAGCGCCTTGTGCTTGAGCTCAAAGACCCCATTCGCTCCATTCCGGAGCGTGAACATGCTGCGACTGTTCTCGCGCGTCACAAAGGTCATACCCATGACATGGAGTGCATCAGCTGTAAGCCGCGCCTTGTCCTGCTGGAAGAGCGGGAAAGCCGTTGCATGCAACCCCACGAATGCGCTCTTGTAGTAACTCGGGTTGCCGCAGCCAAAGATTGTGGATGTGTATCGTCCGGGACCTTTTGGGATGAAGCCCTCAACACACACAACCGCCGACATGGGCGAGCTTGTGCTGATAACGCTCAGCAAATCCGTCAGCTCGGCCTCAGCATCGCTGCCTGGGATCGCCGAGTAGTTGTGCTGCGACTCGACTGCCAGAGTGGTCAGTGTGGCGTTGTTGTGGTTCTTGTACGTGAGGAGCGACGGCGTTTCATCGATATTGTATCGCTCTGAGAAGAGTCGCACGATAGGCGAGTGGCAGATCGCAGGCTTTCGGTGGTAGTAAAGCAGCTTGCATGCCGCCCACGCGATCGAGTCCACGCGGACGCCGCTACTCAGAACAAGCTCAGGCACTTTGTGGCTGTTCTCAGGCAACCCGATCTCGCAGTTTTTGCCCATGACGCGGGAAAATGCTGCTATGTCGCCGTCTGAGATCGGATGCATCGTCTCGCACTTCTGCAGAAACGAGCTCCAACCGGATGCGCGCTGCATTTTTTGTCCGGCAAACGTAAAGTTGCGGGTCAGCGTCAGCGGCTTCTCCTGCATCTCGTGGTGGGTGATTGCGACAAACGAGTACGAGTCGTGAGGCCCAAGCCACTGGATCTTGAACCACAGGTCGCGCAGATCGAGTGCAAAGAAGAGCATAACGAGTAGCAGATCGAGGATCAATCGCGCTCTTGGAGGCAAGCGGAATCGACTTGAAACAGCAGACGCCATGGCAGCCAAGCAGGAGTTGCGAAGACGAGCACTTTCAAGGATGATGATGCTTCAGAGACACTCACTTTCTCCCTATCTGAAGACAAAAAATAGAGAGCAGAGGGAAATGAGCCAAAAGGAGGCGAGCCGTCGCGAGTGAGCTGTGACGTCCTGTTTCAGGATCTCTCAACTTCTGAAACGACGCAAGAAAGGAAACCATTCCACGTAGCGCGAGTTCAACAAGAATAGGAACGTGATGATTCGTGGTTTGTGAGTGGAACGATCAAAAGTTCTACGAAATCACAGCTCTATCGTCAACATGTCAAGAAGCGTATTTTACGGCTCCGAGTTTGGGTCCAGCTCCTGCTCCGCGAACTCCTTCAGCTTGTCCACCACGAACGAAATGCGTACGCGCCGCGCCGGGTCGGCTGCACACATCATCTCGATCAGACTCCACTGCTCGTCGCTCATGCGCTCCACGCGAGGCGGCAGCTTGCCCTTGCGCACCTGCAGCCGCACCATCACGTCCGCCGTGCGGCCCCACGGTAGGTCGTCCTTCACGGCCTCCACGATGCACATCGCGAACCCGTAGATGTCGGACGCGAACGACGGCGCATCACCCTTCAACACCTCGGGCGCCTTCCACTGCAGCGCTCCCATCTCCTTTGGGTCCAGCGTCACCACGCACGTCGTCGTGCAGCTCAGCCCAAAGTCCGTGATCTTCGCCTTGCCGTCCGCGCCGACCAGGATGTTATCGCACTTGAGGTCGTTGTGCACGATGCTTTGGTCGTGCAGGTACTGCAGGCCGAGCGCCACTTCGTACAGCTTCCTCCACGCTAAGTGGCTGCTCTCTTTGCGGCCCAGATACCCTCGCAGCATCCCGTGGGAAGCGTACTCGCACGCGAAGAACCGCTTGCCGACATGGCACGCGCCAAAGAGCTTCACCACGTGCGGGTGGTTCAGCGGGTGCCACACGCTCGCTTCGCGCAGGAACATGTCGAGACTGCTCGCGTCATCGTCTTCGTACCCCATGAACTTGACTACCACGGGCGTGTCGAGCCACGTGCCTTTGTAGACCGCTCCGAATGAGCCTTCGCCGATGCGGTCCAACTCATCAAAGAATAGCTCGTGCATCGGCATGAACCATGGTGGCGGTGGAGCGGATGATGCCATGGTGAACGAAGCATCCATGTTAACCGGACCGCTGCCGAAAGACGTTGATCTGGTAGTTGGGACGGCATCGAGAGACGCAAAATCCCCAACAGAGCTCACACCCATCGACCCAAACCCGGACTCGCTCGAGTCTTCTGACGCCACGCTCAGACTGCTCAGCGACGTCGTGGACGTGCCGTTGCTGCTGCTGTACCGCTGTCCAAACGCTTCGTGGTATTGCTTGCGCCAGTTGTGGATCGGGTCAATGTCCTCATCACTCAAGTCCAGCATCTCCAGCAGACGGTCAATCTCGCCGTGGAAAATGTGACCTGCCTCGGCTGCTTTGCGGCTCTTGGCCATGCGCACCGCCGAGACATCCGACGTTGGTGCTCGAATGTACCGCTGGAACCGCGTCAGCAGCGTGCAAAACCTTGTGACTTCAATATCGATCGGCAGTTTGTTCATCAGTAGCAGCTGCGAGTAGAGTTGGGAGAGCCGCGCATGCACGTGCAGCGCCATCTCCTGCGACTCGGCGATCAAAAGACACTTGGCTTGGGTTCGCTCCAGCGCGTCGGGAATTGTGGCGCACAGCTCCGGCAGGAGATACTCCGCCAGGTTCTTGCAATGGTCCTGAGCCACACAATACGCAATAACAAACATACACAACATAGAATATGATTTCACAGTTAGTAGTATCCTCGTCATCAGCACCATTTTCCCATTCTACCTCTCGTTGACGTACCTGGTTCTGGTTGCTCTGCAGGTTGAAATACGTCGAGTCGAACTCACTAATGCTCAGAGCGCGCTCTTGGTGCGTGGCTTTTGCGCGCTCGTCGGCTGCAAACTGCTTCAGGCGCTCGACAATGTAGCTCATCTTGACGCGTTTGCGTGGGTCGAGTGCAAACATCTTCTTGACGACGTCCCACTGATCCCAACTCATGGCGTCTGGCCGTGTGTGCTGCCAGCTTCTTTTCGCGACCTTGAACACGTTCTCCTCGAGCTCCGTGCTCAACGGGATCTCGCCCGACACCGCTTCGCAGATGCACATACCCAGCGAGTACACGTCGGACTCAAACGTGTCCTTCTCGCCGCGGATGCATTCGGGGGCTTTCCAGCGACACAAGAAGGTCCCGCGGGTTGTTGGAGTCTTGCCTGTGAGCACCTCGTCCTCCTTCTGAAAGCCCGCGAGGCGTGCCTTGCCATCGGATCCCACGAAGATGTTGTCGCATCTGAGTTTTCCGTGAGCGACATGGCGCTCATGAAGGTACTGGAGTCCCAGCGCCACTTCGTACAACAATTGCCATAAGCCGACGCCCGAAGAGCTCTCCTCCTTCATCTGTCGCAGGTACTCGCGTAGATTCCCATTCGACGCGTGCTCGTAGATAAACAACCGCGGATGGCCAATATGGCACGCGCCAAAGAGCTTGAGCACGTTCGGGTGGCTGAGCTGGTACCAAGTAGTGGCGTCCTGCTCAAACGTTTCCTGATCCCTAGTGTTGTCTTCGTAGATCACCACGTCGGCGTTGAACCAGCTCCCACGGTACGTCTTGGCGCCCGCGATCACTTCTTGTTTCTCGACTTCGTGGCGCGGAAGGAACCAAATCGGTACCTGCGGCACCGACGCGGCAGAGCAGTTGCCGACGATCTTGGCCAGCAACGTGTTCATGAGCTCAAGCTTCTCCTCGCTGTACTTGGTACCATGGTTGCTCAGCTCGTATGTGAGCCGCGTGATGGCCAAGATCTGAGTCGACTCCTGCCGTAGGTTGCCCAGCACTCTGGCGTCGTCTTCGAGGATCTCTTGGAACAGCTCCAGCTGCTTGAGGCGGTTCTCGTCCCAGAGCTCCACCCACTTGCTGTGAATCGGCGCCGCGCAGTCCACACCGTCACCACCGAGGGCACCGATTAGGTGGTCGATCTCCTGGTGAAAGTCGCTGATGCTGTCCATGACGTTCCGACTCGTGACCAGGCGATCAATCACGTCTGCTTGCTCGTACTTCTCCATGAACAAGTAGAACCGGTACATGATCTTCGCGAACGTGAGCAATTTGCTTTGGGTCGTCGTCGATGCCTGAGCATTCGCTCGCATCTGTAGCCAGACGTCCTCAAGCCGCTGGATCACAAGCTCATAGAGCGGGAAGAACTCCTGCGCCTTGGCCGTGCGCGAGCGGATCGTCTCGAGAGTCGCAGCGATCAGCGACTCGCGATGTTGTTCTGATATTGCTGCTTCTCTACTGTTACTGTTACTATCACTATCACAACTGTCAGTGGCACGGGATGCTTCATCGCTCTCGATCAGCAGCTGCACGACATCGAGGCGAATCCAGTGCGCCGCGAAGCTCAGCGGCGTCTCGCCGTCGACGGCGCGCACGCTTACGGACGCGCCATTGTCGATCAGCAACTTGACGACATCAAACTTGCCCGCGCGAGCGGCGCCGACGAGAGGCGTCTCCGAGTCTGAGTCGCTCGTATCGACGGCAGCGCCATACTCAAGCAGTAGCTGCACGATCTCCACGTGCCCTCCGGTCGCTGCGAAAAACAACGGCGTGCGCTTCTTTCTGGTGAGAACGGCCACTGGCGCACCAGCTTCGAGCAGCAGCTGCACGAGCTCCAGAGGTCCGTTGAGCGCAGCAGTGTGCAGCGCAGTCTCGCCGTGCGTGTTCTTCCTGCTAATGGACGCTCCGTGGGCGATCAAGCACTGCACAACACCGACATGGCCCTTTGCCGCAGCGATGTTCAGCGGGGTGTTACCGTGACCGTTGGTGCTGTTGAGCAGTGCGCCGTGCTTAAGGAGGACCTCTACCAGCTTCCTGTTGCCTTTGAGCGCTGCGATGTACAACGGGGTCTCTCCTTTGGCGTTCTTCACACTGAGCGACGCACCAGCCTCGAGCAGCAGCTCTACTACCTCCACTTGACCCTTGAACGTCGCGGTATGCAGCGGTACCTCGCCATACGAATTCGTCTCTTCGACAGACACTTTTTGCTCCAAGAGCAGGAACCGGATGACCTCAATGTGGTTTTTCGCCACGGCGCCAAAGAGTGCCGACTTGCCGTTCGGCGAGAGCATCTGGACCGAACCGCCTCGACTGAGCAGCAGCTTCATCACGTCCAGGTGGCCAGACCATGCAGCCAAGATCAGCGGCGTCTCGCCCGCACTGTTGACGACATTGGTCGACGCATTGGCCTTGAGAAGCGCCTGCAGAGCCTTCAGGTGGCCGTTCTTCGCAGCGATAAACAGCGGTGTCTCGTTGTGAGGTGTCTGCGCGTCGATCGTTGCGCCGTTCTCAATGAGAAGAATTACTAGCGCAGCAAAGCCTTTGAACGCCGCGTGGTGCAGCGGCGTCTCACCCTTTGCATTTCTCGTATTCACTGCTACCCTGCTCTCGATCAGGAACTTGACTGCATGGACATGGCCTTTGTTCACTGCATTGTGGAGCGCCGTCTCTCCAAACGCGTTGACCGCATCGACCGAGGCACCGGCTGCGATGAGGATACGCATGATCGCCAGATGTCCGCCGCCTGTGGCGTAGTGCAGCGCAGTCGTGCTGTTGGACGTCACCGCGTGAACATCCGCCCCCGCATCTACCAGCAGCTGCGCCACGGCGGTGTCTCCTTTATGCGCCGCGGAGTGCAAAGGGATGAGTCCCTCGTTGTTTGGTTGGTTCAGCGCCACCTTGGAGGTGATGAGGAGCTGCACGATCTCCACATGTCCGTTCTTCACAGCCACATGCAACGGCGTTTCGCCACGAGCGTTAGGCTCTTCAATCACAGCGTCTTCTTGGTCCAGCAGGAGCTTCACGATGGCAACACTGCCTTTGAAGATCGCCACGTGCAGCGGCAGCTCGCCGTGTGGGTTTCGTATCCGCGTCGATGCCTTGGCGACCAGCAGCAACCGCGCGATCTCTGCGTGTCCGTACTTCGCCACGACGTGCAGTGGTGTTTCCCCATACGTATTCTTCACGTCAACCGCTGCGCCTCGCTCGATCAGCAGCTGCATGGTCGCCACGTGGCCATTCTTCGCCACCACGTGCACCAGCGTGTTGCCGCTCGAGTTCGTGGCCGTGAGCGACGAACCCGCGGTGATGAGGTAAGCCGCAATGCGCGCGTTCCCTTTGCGCACCGCAACGTGCAGCGGCGTCTCGCCCGAGTCGTTGGTCGCGATGATAGACGCGCCGCCCTGGATCAGCAGCTTCACGACGTGCACCGAGTTGTGCGCGGCCGCCATGAGCAGTGGCGTGAACGTGCTGGCGATGCGCTCATTCAGCGGCGCGCCGACCGCAATGAGCGCCGCGAGCGCGTTCGCGTTGCCCTTCTTGATGGCGCGCGTGACCGCGTTGAGCTGCTGGCGCGGCGTCATCGCCCCCTTCGCCTGCGGCGCAGCTGGTGGCGGCGTCCCGCTCATTGGAGCTGTTGGCTTTGGAGAATAACAATGGGAGGAACGAATCAACCCACACACCTTCCTTCCATTCACCCAATCATTCCTTTCGAGCAAAACTTTGACACATAAACACACCACCCACAACCACCCAAATACCTAGGTGTAGCCAAATGAGTGTTTGGGTGTGTAGCCATCAGCGCTAAAAGGCGGCAAGGCTGAAAGGATGCGATTTTCATTTGCAAGGCTTGCAGCACTCGTAAAGATACAGACACACACACACGTCAATCGTCTTCCGCGCCAGCCCGATCAAGCGGAGGAGAAGAGCCGAGGCGTCGGCGCGAAGGGTGGCGCGGAAGAAAAGGGATAACGGAGCCCAACTTGGCCTTTCCTCGAGCACCCTGTACAGCTGACGGGTGCTCAAGGCGATACGTACTTCTCGTCCATCGTTGTGGCGCTCGTTGACGAGCACGAGGAGATCGCTGACGGCCAGATACTTGTTCGCGGCCGTAAGGTCAATCGCGGTGTCCGTTTCTTGTGCCATGAGCAGCTTCTTCTACCCGGCATTTCTCGCACGTTGGTCGTTCAGGGACTCGGGGTTCTCCTCGTCCGTGGCTGTAGCGGCTGCCGTAGATGCAGCCAGCACCACAGCGCGCTTGGCTTTCGTCCCGTTCACCTTACCATGTTATTGTCTTTGCGCTTACGACTTTGAAGCGAAGGAGGGAGAAGGGAGAAGGATGAAGAAGAGAAGATAGAAGCATGAGAGGAGGATTTCGTGCTGAGCTTCCATGTTGAAGCGCTCATAATGTAGGGACGCTTCGGCGAATCCGAAAGGTTCATTCACCTTACTACTTTTACAAAACAGTTCATACTCTAATTTCCTCGATTACGCGCTTCTTTCTCGTTGATCTATCTGCATTGCGCGCAGCTACCTACAGCTCGAACTCCTCCTCGTGGACGTCGAACTTGCTGCTCCCTAAGTCCGCGATGGCTTGGTTCATGGCCATCTTGAGGCCCTCGGGGCCGGACACCATCACGCCCACGACTGGTAGCACGGCGCTCTGGCGCGCGCCGGACTCGTGAGTTGCCAGAGTCTCCTGCAGGAGAGATCGCAGGTCTGGTCGCTCGCCTGTCACCACGTTGAAGTGGCCCATGAGGTCGCGCATTGAGTGGACGTCGGCAAATGCAGCAGAGCTTTCGATGTTGAACTGTTGCTGGACTGCGAAGGCATCGTCGCCTCTGTTACCGCTACTAGGAGCATGCGAGCGGCGGAACGACACGGACTCGTACCAGATGGCGGCGTACACCAGAACGATCGTCGCGCAGAACACCGCGAGCTCGAACGCGCGCTCGAGCGGCCAGAGGTACGGGTAGTTGTCGCCCTGGATCGCGCCGTTGCCCCAGCGAGCTGCAGCGACCGCAAAGATGGACACAACGAACAGTGCCACGAGCAGAACGACTCGAAGTGCCGCGCTCGAGCGCAAGGGCTCGTAGAACGCACGAGGCGTGGGGGTATTGTTTGGAGTCTTCGATGCAACCTTGATGCTTCCACGTGGGTCTTTATCTTGTGGGGTCAACTTCTCTTCCAACGCAACATCTGCGGGGGTGAGCGTCGTGTACAGGCGAGTCTGGAAGTGCTGCTCAAGTGGGTCCAACTCGCGCAGCCTCGCCAGGACCGGCACGATCACTTCGAGCAGTGTCAGCTCACGAAACGACAGGATGAACACTACGCGCTGTGACCATTTTCCGTCGCGGCTGACCTTCGCAGCTAAGTCTTCCAAAATGGCGAGCAGTGGAGTGGCGCCAATGCCGCCGCCCACGAGGCATAGCGTCGGGTACTCCTCGTACATCTCCAGAGACGCACCGTAGAAGCCATCCATATACACCAGCGGCGCTACACCCTGCGCTTTGCAGTCCTTGGCATACTGCACCAGCTGCCGCGACCAGTCTCCGAGCGGCTTGATCAACAGCGTCAAGTCCGTTGGGCTCGTCTTTGGAGATGACGCGATCGTGAGTGCGTGCCACTCGAGTTTCGAGATCTGCGGCACATTAAGGTACACAAAGTTACCGACTTTGTAGTCGTACGACTTCGACACAGGCGATGAACCCGGCGCCGCGCGCTTCAAGACCACCTTGACAATCTCGCCGTTCGCGTCAGTGGCTTCGCTGCCCACGACCGAGAAGCTCTGCACCGCGACGGCCGTCATGCCGTTCCAGCTCGACACCGCGCGGCTGATGAAGAAGAGCAGTCCCGCCGGGAGGATCCACCAGATGATCTGCGCCCAGTGTAGGATCGCGAAGAAGATCGAGATCATGAAGAGCACCCAGTGTGAAATGTAGAACCACTCGTACATCTTGCGGCGCACGATCGGCAGCGACGTGGGGATCATCATCACGAGCGCGAGCACCGAGAGCAAACCGAAGAAGTTGAACCACGCGTAGTAGCCCGTGGTGTCGTCGCCCAGGTCGCAGTGGATGCATGGCGTCTGGTTCTTGGTGAACGTGCCGTCGCGAATCCACTTGCCCCAGTAGCCACCCGTGTGCACGACGCCCGTGATGACCGTGGCGTAGCCGACCCAGCGGTGCAGCTTGACACCGTTCGCGTACGAGATGTTGAAGAACTCCATCCACGCGCAGTTGCGCGTGACCGGCAGCAGCAGGAACGCCATGTTATAGATGCAGAGGTAGGCCGAGCTGATGCCGATGATGTTGTAGTACTTGGTGGTGTCGAGCTTGCCCGTGCCGGCCTTGACGGCCGCCTTGGCATTCACGATGCGGCGGTCCCACTCGTAGTAGAAGCAGAGCGCGTTGCCGCCGATGACGAACACGACGCCGAAGATCCACTCACCCCAGGAGAGACGCGAGACGCCGAGCAATGGGAAGCAGGGCTTGCGGCGCATCCACATGGCCACTTTCCAGATCGCCACCGAGGTCATGCGGCGCGCCTGGACCACGTGGCGCAGCAGCTCGATCATGAGCACGCTCACGAAGAACGGCGCGATGCAGAAGATGAGCAGGAATGTCGGCCGCACCATCTCGGTGTGGCCCGAGATCGTGATGTTACGCCCCACACCCGTGTCCATGATGCTCCCGTGGCCCGAGTGGCCAGCGTGGCCCGCGCTCGCGTCGCCGTTCGGGTACCCGTTCCACCACTTGGTCATCGTGATGATCAGGTCGACCTCGTACATGGGCGCCCAGGTTGCAATGTTCCCGAAGACGAAGCCCGCCATGCCTAGCACGATTACAAGGCGGATCGCGAGGGCGACAGCGGTGCCATTGGAGCTCTTGGGTGTTGCATCTGGAGCTGGAGGGGGGAAGGAGGCGTCGCTTACCGGGGTTTTGATGGCCGTGAAGTCGCCGCCCATGCTGTGATATGATGGCTGGTGGATTGGGAGGAGCTGGCAGATTGGAGAATGAATGAGTGAGCGAGTGAACGAGTGGTACCGTAGGTTCCTGACTCCGAAGGCGACCGAGTCGGTCAGTGACTCGGTAGAATCTGCTCGTTGCCCTGTCAACAATCACGGGATGTGTCCTGCAGAGCTCTTGATTGTGCAGATGTGAGATTCCGATGATGAGTTTGTTACGACCGCACGACAGCCAAACAACACACACTTGGCTGGAACCAACAGCTTGTATTAGGGAAAGAGCAGAGCCAAAATATCAGTCGCACCAAACGCCAGCTGGATTCCCAGCTCGTAAACCCTCGCTTTCTTGGGATCATCACTTCTTGAGAAGTGGTGGATGCGTACAGTAGGTTGCTTCGGTGTGGGGTGTACGAATGGATGAAAAGAGGCCAGCGGATTGCAGGCGTTTGCGCAGTGGCGCATGTCGTTCCTGTGATCGATCGTCAGAGTTGAGCGCTGAAAGCTGAGAAAGCAGCTTGCGGTGGCGAATGCTCAGAACGCTCACTCGATGCTGATGAGCTGATGTGGCGCAAACCGGATCTCGAGTACTGTTGACGTGGCAGGCGTCCCACTCAACACTATTGTTGACTGGCCTGTCAACAATTGCACAGATTCAGAGTTGATGGTTGGATGGTGACGGGGAGCTACACAATCCACGACGCATATCGGGTACCACAGGAGAGCTTCAGGGCACTTCTATTGAAATACCGCACCGAAGTACAGAGAACACCGGATAAAATGCTGGGAAATCGACAGACCAAAGTCCCAACATGACAAACGCAAGGTTGGCGTTCTTTGATTAATAGCTTGCTGGGATCATGTCGATGCGACTGTAGACAATAACAAAAGCAAGACATTTGCTCGCGGTAACAAGAGCCCCCACCAGTATGTCAACAATAGCAATGAGTATCCATCTATCCTCGCGTCCAAGCGCGAGGATCCGTTTGGAAAGCAAGATGGATGGATGGTCCCGAGGTCCTGGAATCCTTGGACCTCTGACAAGAACTCTCGGGACCGTCCGTTTGAGGTGTCGGTGGTGCATTTCCCCTCTTAGCTCTAAACCTACTCACTCATCCTTGTTGGTCGACAGCGCGGTCCAGTGATCGGTTCAATACGTGCAGGCGCTGTGGGAGCCAACAATGCGTTAATCAATAACACCTGTGCAACTGAACTGTGAGACTTGCGAGCATTTTAATGATCTTGAGATGTTTACTCCCACTCACTGAAACGCACGCTTCGCTGCCTACTGTTTTGAGTTGCCGGCACAAGTCTGTCTTTGTCTTGGGTCTTCTTCATCTTGACTAGGAAACAGACTCGAAGACGGGCGTGCTCTTCACGATGTGAAGGTTGAGAACGCCTAGTCTAACACCCGCTGTGCGCACTCTACCTACCACTCCACTCACATGAGAACGCTCGACCAGACAGTGACGCCCGTTCCGACAGCGCCGATGATCAACGCGCCGCCGAACAGTAGCACGGATCCGATCTTCTTCCGTCCCAGGAGCGGTCCATCCTCAAGCTTCAAAATGAAAGCGGCGGGCAAACAGAAGCACACCACGGTCGAACACGTGCCGCCAATGATCCCAAACACCACGTTGATGCTTGGACAAAAAATCGCCAGCAGCAGCGCGAGAAACACGAGTCCGCTTGTGACGGCGACGTGGCGCGTCAACGAATCTTGCGAGTACGCAAAAAACATCATGTCGATCGTGAATCGGCACGGAAAGATGTTGAGCGGGAACGCCACCGACACCGTGAACGTGATCGCAGCGCGGCTCACGGCGATGAGTGTGTCGCTCAGTGGGAAACTCAGCAGGATGTTGCCTTTGTACTGCGGCTCCACGAGCGACGGACCAAACGCAATATACGCGACGATACCAATCACAAGGTACACCAAGAACGACACAATTGTCGCGCGGTCGACTACCTTGTTCATGCGACGGATGCACGGACGCTGCAGCTCCGTATAGATGGAGAACACGTTCACCTGTCGAGTCATCCATCATCCATACAACCACAACAGTAACAACACGTGAGTTGTTGCCTGTTAACCAACCACGATAATATCAACGTAAATTCAGCTACAAGCACACTCACCTGGCAGGTGAATGCAAACATCACAATGGGGACACTGAGCATGAAATTCGGTCCGTGCGTGAGGTTGATCGTCCAGCTGATGCCTTCCGGGAGTCCGTGCTCATTCGCGTGCATGATAGACCGGATACAGACAGCGACGACAAGAAAGAAGATCGAGAGCACGCCGAGGATCGACGAGAACTGCAAGCTGCTGATGTCTTTGAGCAGCGACAGCGGCAGCATGATCGTCACGCACGAAATCGTCATCAGCACCCACCGCTGCGCGAGCAGGCTCTGCGCGCCAAAGTACAGCTGTCCAAGCGGCGTGAGAATGTCGCCCAGTGTCACCAAATACGCGACCGCGATGCCAAAGCAAAACACCAAAATGTTCACTTCCACGAAAATCGCAACCTGCGCAAACAAAACAAAGGAAAAACAACACCATTAAGTCAGCAAAATAGATTCACCGTTCAAAGTAGATATTCACAAATCACAATGCACAATACACATTGCACACAATATTCTACCTTCTTGCCAAAGCAAAAGAGCGACAGATCTTCATACGACTTGAGGCTACACCATCGCGAATTACGACCAACAACAAAAACCACATCGATAATGGGAAACGCACGTTAATCTACTACCCTGGTCAGGTAGAACAAAAGAGCGCAAGAGCTATAAAACGGGGCATCAAGACACACACACGTACTTTGTGAGGTCGCCTGCGCGGATGAGCAGTCGGATCGTGTACACTGTCAGCACCGCAGCCAACAGCAGCTGCGCGACTGCAAAGCCAATTCCCGACACTGCCACCGCGTACGGCAGCGAGAGCGCGCCGGCGCCAAGCGTCGCGCCTGCGAGGTTAAACACCGAGCCGCGGATAGAGCCCTTGGACGGGATGATCGACTGATGGTACGGAAATGCATCGCTCTCTATCTGCTCATACTCGTCCGTCGTCTGCATACAAATACACATGCACGTAATGCAGCGAAAATATATCAAACAATAATAGCAAACTGCACGTTAGCGTTGCGCAAATGAGAAAAAATTGCGGCCAAAGGCAGCCATCATCTACCTTTCCGCGGTCGCGCTTGTGCATCGGCGAGAGCGACGCGATGAAGCTTCCAAACCGCTTCACTTGCTGCAAATACATAGGAAAACACCATACAAAAATAAACAAGTGAGTACAAACACACACAAGCTCGTGTGCCAATAACAACAACAGCAGCAGCAGCATTTGAGCGTGTCGCACCCGGAAGATCAGCGGCGTGTACCCGAGCTGCTTGAGGTACTTTTCGCGCATGCGCTTAGGAGATTTGCCAAACACAGGGGTTGTCTCGTTCTCGGGCGTGCGCGTCGTACTGGCAGCACTCGAGTCGTCGTACTTGCTGCCATGACCGTTCGCAGTGGCGCCGCTCACAGGCTCGTTCGAGCCGTGCAGATGCACCGGCAGAAGCGGTTCCGCGGCGTCGTTGACTTTCTTCTTGCCATTGCGATCCATCTTCTTGACTATGAGGGTGTGAATCACTATATAAACACGCCAAAAAGTACATACGAGGAGAGAAGAAGAGAAGCAATAAGCACAGCGATCGTATAAGCATGAGAGACAGACCATTCACTATGAAAGCGCGCGCGAAAGAGAGAAGCAAATAGCCACAGATAGAGAAAGATGTGTATACCCCCCTCCCCCTACACACACATGTTGTGCTACATCCATCCACACATATACACATACCTCTCTGTCTGCTCTGCTTTCTTTTCGATCTCTGCCGCTCTTGTGGGCGGGCGCACAGACGGACTGCTGCTGTTGCTGCTAATAGGTGCTTGGCTGCTGCTGGTGGCGCGAACGGAACTGAGTTGGATCGTGTGCGAGAGAGAGAAAAATTGAATGTGGAACGCCCCACATGTTCCGCTGGTGCATAAGTGGGTCACGCTGCCACCCATTTTCCAGCGATCCAGAATGTTGTTCAGTAACTGTTTGTGAGGCAGACATAGTCGTGAATTGCGTAAGAACCACAGCAGCAGCCCGACAAACCGACCGCGATGAGCGCTCCAGGCGGCAAGTTATACCAGTAAACGCCAAGAACCAAAGCAACGCTGCGCATTTCTGCTAATCAGTCCCGTATCTACATGCGATGTGTAAGCTGATTGATGGGAGCGTGTCCGTGTGAACGACAAAGACGCCGCTGCTCCCCACAGCGCTCGAGACGATGGAGTAGCACTGCGCGTATGCGATCGAGTTCCAGGCAATGTTCGAGCACGTAGTCGTGTGGCTCCAAGATATCTGTGCGCAGCTTCAGACGAGCACGAAGGAGGACTTGGCTGTGAGTACTCTAGTAACGCTCGGGAAGATTGTCTTTCGCGTCTACAAACTCATGCTCCCGTACGCGAAGCATGACATCATGACGCGTTTGATCGCTAGCCGAAAGCTGCAGAGTCAGATCCAAGATTTCCACACAGAGATCGATCACTTCATGCGAGCCCAAAAGTTGAGCGACTCGAAGGCGATCCACAGCGACTGGGTCTCGATTGTTGAGCACGAGTACGCGGAAAAGCTGGAAGCCTTCCTCGCAGCAGTCGTGCGCAACCACACGTTGTTGCTCCAGAGTGTGAGCGACGACTCGGACCTAGGCAAGACCATCACGCTGCTGCAGTACGAGCACAGCAAGCGCCGCGAAAAATCCAGCTCAATAGAGTCAGCGCTGCTGGGCACCGTGCTGGACAAGGTGATTCAGTACTCTGGTGTCGACGTTGCACCTCCGCCGAGCTGGTTCTTGCCTCGCTATGAAATCGAGATTGAAGACTTGGTGAGGATACGAGATAGACGGTTCGCGAACAAACACTGCGGAAAATGGCTCAACTCGACGGTGATGATCAGCGAATGTGACGCACCGCAAGACAAGTTCGCCCAGCACGCGACTCGATGGGCTCAGTTCAACCACCCAAACGTCATCAAGCTCTACGGCACATACCACATCGGCGAGCCATACTTCTTCGTACATGAGTTTGCTTCGAATGGGACGCTGGGCGAGTTCCTACTGAGCAAAGACAGCCAGCGACGCCAGTGGCAAAAATTGTACGGAGTCGCACTCGGGCTTCAGTATCTTCAGGAACGGGGTATCGTGCACGGCGCCTTGAAATGCGACAACATTTTGATCGCAGCGAGTGGGAATGCCAAGATTGGCGGCTTTGAGCTACAAGTTACGGTGAATTATGTGTCGCTACAGACAGATCCGCGCTGGATGGCGCCGGAATGTGTTCGAAGCGAGAGCGCGTCGTCAGCGTCCGATGTGTACTCGCTTGCGATGTGCGTGGTGGAGGTTGTGTCCGGCAAGGATCCGTGGAACAAAGTAGTTTCTGGTCGAGCACGTGTGCCCGCAGCTCAACAACATCCGATCCCACCGGTGTGCTATCAGTACATGAACAAGCAGCAGCTTGATAGTCAAGATGTGCGCTCTCGCACTGGGCTGCGGAGCGCACATCTCGTACGTTGTGCAGCAGCTGAGCGTATTCGCCGCGCAGGAGAAAGTGTTGAGATGCAGGAGTGAGATCGATGGCGCCGAGTTGACGACCGTCGCAGGTGCCAGCAGAAACTCCAAGGTACCCTCCTGGTATCGATAATAGCCAAATTAGTAGAAAGGGTCAGTAACCCACTGACTTTATTTCTCTCTTGTACGAATGCCCACAGGGCCAACCTGAAGAACTGGCAGACTTCATTGTGCCGGAGCTCTCTACCACGATCGAGGATTCTCTGAGCAAGCTCGCGATGAGATGCGCCGCGCTCACTGAATTGCAGCAGATGGCGCTGCACGTGCATGCTCGCCTTGAAAACATCTACACCTTGTTGTTCAAGAAGAAAGCGCTGCCGACGGACGTTGAAGCGACACAATTCTGCACGCTGCTGACGCGCTTCCATCGATTCCTGCGCAGACCAATAGACATGTTATGCAATGCGAGCTGCTTGCTACTTACGAAAAGAACATAGTTATACGAAAGAAATGCAAACATTGATGGAGGAAATCGAATAGCATTAAAAAAAATTGTTTAAGAGCAAAAAAAACTCTGGCTTTGTGAACTCAATTCATAGTGCGTCTGACAAAGAAGTAGATTGGTATGGCATCAGTTCTCCAGTGCGTCAGTACATAAAGCGTGTCGGCATGCTCCCACTTCTAGATCAGCATCTGCCCGATACGTAATCGCAATATCCAATTACAGTTGATGATTGAGAGCCGATCCAGACACACCCCACTGGTTGCTGGAAAACCCTGATGTGCAGGACTGGATCGTGACGTACATCCGTACAAACGAGTCGAGTATCGTGCACGCGACCAACCCTGGTCTTAAGTGGCAACAGTGGAAACGCTCACTCACCAAACAACTGAAGCAACGGCAGCAGTCGTACACCCGTCCATCACTCAACTGGGTTCACACGTGCGAAACGAGACTTCAGG
>JALBZZ010000375.1:0-29626 GCA_038051095.1 Globisporangium irregulare
TCTGATGTTTTTTTCCACAAATTTGCCTGGTCAGTAATGAGAGGCATAACTGTACTCTGCAAATTTGAGCGTTATCAACCAAAGATGGTGGATAGCCGATACGTGTTGAATAGGCGGTTCAAGCTTTGGTTTCTGTGACGAGTGTTGCCAACCCTTGGAGTGCAGCCGTGGAATGGTTGGTATTCAGGCTGAGCTGAGCTCCGTGCGTTCGAGTGGAGCTGGTACATAAGAGAGCACAAGAGCGCCTAGTAAAGGTTTGCAAGCATCTGAGCAAGTCAGGTTTGTTCAGTTAAATTAAGGGTCTCTCTAAATCGCACCGGGTAATAGTGCTGCTTCCTCCTTTGAGATTTCCGTGCCTTTTGGTGCCTTGGTGGCTGTCGGTCAGATCCTGGATGGGTTCGTATTTCCTCATATTCATTGCCTCCTTTCGTCCGTCGCACTCCGATGTTTTCCGTCCCTCTCAGAAACACCAGGCCTCGAGTCTGCGTAGTGGAAACCAAGGTCGGAGGCAAAGTACGTCGTCTCGCTCAATCCTTTGGTGATCTGCTCAAGGCTCGTCTCGTTCCGCTTGACTCTGCATCGACACCTGGTTCGCTAACACGTCGCACACATATGTGTCTGCCACTCAGTGGTGCTCTTGAAAGTCGTCTACTCGCTGCACTCTATTCGTCTCGCATCGCGTGTGCCACCGCTCACTTTCTGGACTCCACCAAACACCAACTCAGCTAAAAACCATCACGTGTCGACATCTAGGTACACTTTCTTGGTGCTCTCATGCGCGACTTCGGGTTTCTCCTTCGCGTAGATCTCGTTTTTCGTAAACAGCTCGTGAAACTTGTCACTGCACACGTCCTCTCGCACGCACGAGTGCTTCGTGTCGAAGCGCAGCGAGGCGAAGAGCAGGAAGCTATGCTTCTCGTCGTAGACGAGCTCCACTTTCGGGGTGATGCCGCCCCAGAGCGCCGCGTCGGTCTCTTCCCACACAAAATTGCGGAACCGCATCCCTGCGCTGCCGCTCGTGGCCTTGACGCGGATTGCCCCGCTGCGCTTGATCTTGCGCTGCGCGAGCCATCTCCGGAGGTTCTCCTGGTTGATCCGCTGGTTCACTTCGATGCGCACAGTGGACCAGCCGAGCCATCGGTGCGAGAGCATGCGCGAGGTCACGTGCACGAACCAGAAGAAAAAGCCGTAGACGACCATGTTGAGCCCCCACCAGAGGAACGGGTACGACAGCACGGGGTCCACGAGGTAGTTCAGGATCCATGTGGGGATGCGGATGTTCCACGTGCCGCCCGAGAGGCGGTCGATCACGTCAAAGACGAAGAGCCCTGCGACGAGGTACTGCAGCGCCTGCAGCGTGAGCAGGCTACGCTCCTGGTGCGCGGCGCCTTTCATGAGTCCCTGGGTGTTCAGGTTCACGCGCTGACACGCGAGCTCGAGCTGCTTGGTCGCGGTCGACTCGGCGATCATCTGGAGCTGCTCGAGCTGCAGCATCGTATTCTCCATGAGCTTGATCGAGTCATGGCAGCGCATCGTCGTCTGCGCTTTGAGCTGATGCAGTGCGAGCACGCGGAAGAGCCGCGCCTCAATGTCGGCGTCGCTTTCATTGCCGCGTTCGCTGATACTCGCGTCGCCTTTCGCTGCTGCTCTCGCTGACAGGTCGGGCTCCGGGGCAATCTGGATGTCTTCGAGCGAGTCGAGCAGGTACTCAAGCGTCTCGGCGAGTAGGATCGTGTCTTTCGATACCACGGCGAGCTTTTCGCGCACCTGGAGCGCTGTCCCTGGCTCGGCGTGCACCTTGTGGATCAACCTGCGGATCTCCTTGAGCGTGGCGTCCAGCACAAACGTGCGCGCGAAGAAGTTCTTGATGAAGATGTCGCGGCACACGAGCGCGACATACGACGTGCAGATGCTCTCGTACTTGAAGATGTTAGGTCCCGAGAAGAGACACCCGGCACGTCCGACGACAAGAACGTCGTCTGCTGTGATGTC
Source organism: Globisporangium irregulare (assembly GCA_038051095.1). Taxonomy (NCBI): domain Eukaryota; phylum Oomycota; class Peronosporomycetes; order Pythiales; family Pythiaceae; genus Globisporangium; species Globisporangium irregulare. Next base: position 1,993 of record JALBZZ010000375.1, read on the forward strand.
GTGGCTCGTGTACACGTCGCCAAGTACCTGGGCTAGCTCGTTCGCGTACAAAGGGTTGTCCACGTACTCCTTGGCTGGGAGCTTGGGGCGGATCTGTTTGGCCATGACGCAGTTGTACTTGTTGCGGTGGAACGAGTCTCCTAAATACAGCATCTCAAGCAGACTCACCTGGTATCGCGAGAGCAGGTCGTTCACGAGCAGCGACGAGTCCTGGTGCACATCCACGAGCAGTCTCGCGAGGTGGTCGATCGAGACATCGTCCCCGCGGCGGTCCATGATCGCTTCGACCTTCATGCCATAGATGAGCGAGCCGTCGCAGTTGAGATGCATGCCGAAGCTCTCGATCTGCACGATGCCCGAGGTCTCGGGGAAATGGGACTCGGCCTCAAAGTTGATGAAGCGCACAAAGTCAAAGTCGAGGATGCGCACCTGGGTCTGACCCAGCGGAACGTGGAAATGCGTGTCGGTCGGCGCATGATCCACGACGCTCGTCAGGATCCCGCCCTGGCACCGATCGAGCGCGCCAATACGTTCGTTCAGCGCCACGATCTGGTTCGAGCCGAAGGGCACCCACTCGCCCACAATTGCGTACACGTCACCGAGCGTCACGGCCTCCGAGGTCTTGGTGCTGATAGAGCTCACGCCCGAGGCGCACTCACCCGCACGATGGCGGTTGTTGCGCTCCTCAACTTGGTAGTAACCGCTCGTGGCGCGCAGACAGCGCGGCAGAAAAGGAGAGCTCACGTACGACACGTCCTCGCTCTCGGTGATCGCGCTCGCCTTGCAGTAGCCTCCGGAGCGCAGCTGGAACTTAGAGCCGTCGTACGAGACGAGCAGCGGCTTCTTTTCGAGCGGGTTGGGCGGGTAGATGAAGCTGTCGACCTCGTTCCGGAGGTTGCCAGGAAGGTGGCTCAGGATCGCGAGCCCCTTGGTCGAGACCTGGTAGGCCGTGATTGGCTGGAAGTCGTCGCTTGAGAGTTTGAGTCCGTTGAGTAAGTGCAGCTCCCAGAGGTCATTGATCGCCGCCGTGCCTTCGCGCGAGATGTTGATCCACCGGCGCAGGGTTCGGCCCTTGAACGACAGCCGCACCGAGTTCGGCGCATAGTCGAAGCCGAACTTGCCGCGCATGATGCCCTCGAACATGAGCACGAGCAGCGGTACGTGGCGGATCCAGCGTTCATTCTGCTTGGTCGAGTTGGACGCGATCGCGTAGAGGCTGATGAGGTAGAGCAGCTTGAAGTGGTTCGCCGACAGGTCGAGCGGCGTGACGTCTGTCGAAGCCAAGAGCGCAATGAGCGAGCAGCGCTGCGGCGGGGGCGGTTTGTGTGTGGCTGTTGTTGTTGTTGTTGTTGTTGGAGATGAAGTTGCGGCAGCTGCTGGAATCGGCGCCTGAACTGGAACTGGAGGCGAGGCAAGCGCGGGCTCAGCGGTCATCGCCACTTCCGTGTGTCCTTGCGGCTCGACTAAAGAGCGACCGGTCGAGCCCGCGCTGGCTACGGGTGCTAAGAGTCCTCCCCTCTAGGCGGACTCGCAGACCGCTCCTCCGCTGCTCGACTTCCTCCTTCGCTTGGTCTGAGTGGTGATCTGCGCAATCGTTTGACGCGGCACGAGGACAACGTCGTCGTCGCTGATGTTACTGAGAGTCTCGGTCTGTAAGTGCGCTTGGAGACTGCTGCCCATCGAGTTGGCGTCGTCCGTGAGGCGATGTAATGTGCTGAGCGAAGCAGACTTGCCTTCAGTACTGAGGAGCAGTGGCGCACATGCACCTCTGGCGCTAGCGATGCCGTGCAATCCAATCAACCGGCCACCCGCGCTCTCTCGCTGATGCTGTTCCTCTTGCAAAGCCGCGCGCTCGAACGAAGAGCCTTCCAATGATCGATTGCTCCTGTTTATACAAGAAACGAACGCGCCGTTTGCTTACCGAGGCTTGGCTCGCATTCAAAAAGGTGAGCGAGCGAACCGAACCGTCGTCGGGTTGGCCTGCAGTGGACAAATAGCGGCGAAGAATAAATGAATGCGGATGAAACTGGAAACGACCACGACGGCTTTCTACGGACTGTTGCCATCCACGCGGGACCTGCCCACACCCACCGACCGACTCCGACGTGATGATGGAATAGCAGAACGAATGGGATGGATGGATGGATTGTCGACGAATGGCAAACGCTGCTATTCTTTTTTTTCACGCTCCGTTTTTTCAGAAGCAAGGTGCACTACACTTTGTACCTCCATCCCACCCACAAGAAGATGAGAAAGACCGCATATCCTAAGCATGCGAGTGATAGATAGTGTATGAAGCACGCGTTGTTGATAGATTATTATAGTTTTGTATGGAGATACGACAGAGGGACGCAGAATACAGAGAGAGATAGAGAGCAAGGGAGAAGAAAGCGATAAAGCTCATGGCGGACGGCTGACTGGCTACAGCATAACGTCCTGATAGATACTACAGCACTTGCGCCAGCTGCCAGCGGATTCACTCGAGCATGGCGGAGCAGAGGAAGTCGATCTCGTCGTGCGAGAGGTGGCCCTGCGCGGCCGCGGACGTCGCGGTGGGCGTGATCATCATGCGCGGGTCTGTCGGCGTGGCCAGGCCGCCGGCGCTGGACGAGGACACGAGCGAAGATGGAGGCGGAACCGACGCCGCGGTCGATGTCGGTGCTGCGACGGGCGTGAGCCGCAGCAGCCCCATGAACGCAGAGGCCGACACGGGTGACGGCAGATCCGCCCATATGGATGAGGACGACACATCGCTGGAGCTGCTGTCGGTCGAGAAGCGGCTGCTCGCGTCCGAATCCGAGTAGATATCGAGGTCCTTGGCGGCGAGGCTCGTGAAGCGCGGTGCAAAGTTAGTCACGTTGCGCACGCTGCCAAAGCTGCTGCTGTTGGTGATGGCCGCAGTTGTAGAGGCGGCGGCGCTCAGTGGGGACTTGTGGTGGTGGTGATGGTACTGGTGCGGCTGGCTGTAGTGGAGCTGCAGGTGGCTGCGATGTAGACTCGAGAGCGACTGGGATGACGTAGAAGACCTGGACGAGGACGAGGACGCGGACGAGGCGCTGTCTCGCGGGGACAACGAGCAACTCTTGCGCTCGCGCATGACCTGGCGCTTCTGGCGGTCGAACTTGCGCTGGATCTGGTTGGCCTTGTCGCGGTGGTAGAGGCAGAGCTGGTGCGGCTGGCCGTTGCGCTTGCTTGAGCGCGCGTTGCTGCACTTGCCGGTCTTATAGCGGCAGCGGCGCGCCTCCTCTACGGCGCCGAGGGCGTTGGTAGAAGACGACGACGACGACGGCGACGACGGCGAGCTCATGGTCATGGGGACGACTGCGGCGGAGGACGAGAGCGGCGGGTGGTGCATCGCAGAGGCGGCGGATTGGAGACTGAGGCTGCGGCTGAAGCTGCGGGCGGGGTCGTGTGCGTGAGTGGCGCTTCCTGCTGCTCCTCCTCCTGCGTTTCTACTTCCCGAGGCCGTAGACGAAAGCAGCGACGCCATTTCCTCCTCTGTCTCTTTTTTATTTCTTTCGAATGCGAGATCGGAAAGAAGACGGGTCGAGCCTCGGCCGCTCTCTTTCACTTCAGTGAGGCGCGAGGGAAAAACTGATTAGAGCGACAACGAGCTGCTGGCTGCAGATGAATGAATTCAACTGAGTGGACAGACGGACGAGTGAACGATCGATCGATCCAACTCAACCAGCCACTGGTGGTCGGTCAACTTTGGGATCGCGACGGAACTCGGATGGATGGACGGCGCTGGGTCCCTCCCGTGAGTGTGTCGACACCTTTGGGATCCTTGAACTGGCAGCAACGGGGGATCTTTGATCTTTCGGACCTGGGATCTCGGGCCGGCTTACTTGTTGAGGAGCGCGTTGGGTGTTGTGGCTCGTTCGACTGGAGGGAGGGACTGAAAACTCTCTGGAGCTCTCTTCGCTGCACACGAATGAATGCTGGGAGGATGGGACGGACGGACGGCGGGACCTGAGCAATACGTCCGCGGCTCAATGCGACGACTCGGTGGCTTTCTGATACGGGACCAACCGGCTTTAGTTGGCTGGATGGCGATAGCGATACTCAAAAGCTGCGGCGATGCCAGGAAGAGAGAGCGAGACCGTTTGTGCACTTGCTTGCTTGACTTGTTTGTGTGTTTGTTGTTTGACTTGCTTGTTTGTTCGGCTTGCGTGTTTGTTGTCACACACACAAACAACAAGAAGAGGCAGAAGAAGAAGGAAAACACAGCCGAGAGTCGGTCAGATGGTGGGGGTGGAGGTCGTTGGCTCTGTGCCGAAGGGATCGTGAGTGAAGAAGAGATAAGAGGCCGAGTCGAGCGTGGCGAGTGAACTGAGTGTCACGAGTGACAATGCCAAGGGAGGGAGGGGGTGATGGGCCCGGGCAACTGCGGAAAAGCCAAGAGTGGCATCCCAGCTGAGGCCACGCATGTCAGAGCGAGCGAACATTCGTCTGTCGACGACGACGCTTGGTTGCTTCTTTACGTTCTTTTGCGATCACCACACCAGCGTGGCCAACGTGGCCGAAATTGGGCGCGTCTTCTACGGCTTGTGCTGGTACTGGTACTGGTACTGCAGAGCTGTCTTCTACCCTCCTCTCACAGATGGCGGTAGTCACAAGATCGGCAGCTGGGGTGATTGTGGCTTGAGGTTGCTTCACCTTTTCCACCACCCTCGCAGCGCAACCCACGAAACAGGAAGCAGTAACGCTTGCTATTGACGCGAACGCAACCTTGCTTTGTGGGCTTTGGCGAGGACGCAGAAATGAAATGAAATGAAAACGAGCCAATGGCCAGTGGCGTGCGTGCCTGGATGCGGTGCGAGAGAAGGCGCAGAGGGCGTTCTCAGGAGTCCAGAATATGTCAGAGAGAGGCGGACGAAGGCCGAAGGTGTGCCCCACCGACAAGAGCAGAACAGCGCAGCACAGAACATGGGCTCGTTGTCAATAATGCGGAAGGAAATAAATAACATTTTCAAAAGAGGTAGCTTCGCTTCTTCCAGCTGCAAACCAAGTGGCGGCATCCATCCGAGTTGTCTACGTGAACCATTTGAAAAGCAAAAATTATCTGTCTGTTGCTACCACCCGCCATTAATGCGTTGGATAGTCTTATAGTTTGTCACTTTAGTCAAGCTCAAACGAGAGAACGCCCACTTGATTGCTGCAATCATGGAACGCACGCGCAGCCCAATATTTTTGTGAGGCCAGACCTGTTCAAGAAATTGCTGATAGGCTCCCTAGTTTGCAAAACATTTGGAATAATTCGCGCATACAAGCAACATATAAAATGTCCATCTTTGAGCTTGCGGCTGTCGCGCTGAATTTAACACTCAAGCCGCGAGTTGAGGTAGGTCGTCTTGCATCGCGTCCTCTATCCCAGAGCGACTCTATGCTGCGCTCCGGTCGTGTCCAGAATCGCCCAACGATAGCGAGCGGACCTGAGGTCTCTGCGCCCCAGCCCGCTCGCTTATAACAGCGTGATTCGATCGACGTGCTGCCCTCCTCGCACTTGGGGCCAATGTGACTCCTGCGTACAGGTAGATATACTGCGTTTTCGCTTCGAATGATTCGAACTCCTGACCCATTTGATCTGGCAAACAACGGATGAATGCGCGATTGCCGGAGTGAACAGCGCTTGTCACTTGCGCTGATTGAACAAACTGCCCTAGCGTTTTACAAATCACAGCAACAGCACTCGTAACAAAGGGTCAAGTTTGTTGCATCACCCTTAAAAACGAATGCGCACCCCTTTTTACCATCTGATTAATCGATTCTTTCCCGACAAATCAAACCAAACCAACTTGCGCCTCGAAATTAACAAAACAATCAAGCTGGGTGTTTACGCTTATGTGCTTTATTGGCTTGTTGGCTTGTTGCGCTGGCTCACAGCTCAATTTGTGCCTGCTTGCTCACAAGACAGGCACTCACTCGCACGCAAATGAGGTCATGAAATACAAACGGACACGAGCGCACATCCAGAAGGCAAATGTGTGGCTGTGTGTGCGGCGAAAGCGATTCTGAAGTGACGTGAAAGGGGCCAAAGCGTAAAGGTGCGGACGAAAGCCAACAAGATCCACCACAACAACGTAACTGTTGCGTGACCAAGTTAAGCTCAACAGCTGTGTGCGATACGATGTTCGCATATCTCATCGTATTCAGCAGGGTATTGATATAAAAAGTTTTACAAAACGGATTTTGTGCGACTTGAGGTTGAGTCATCAGTTCGGATATGTATTTATACAGGTTCGTAACTCGTGTATCCACCTTGTTGAACATAAACGAGCCAGTTTCAATCATCACCACCAGCCTCTATTGAAGAGCCTTCCAGTAAATCGTAGCTCGTCATTCCGAGTTTTCCCTCTCAAAAGCGCTGTCAGCTTCTGAAATCAGCTTTCACAGGAACCTCTTCACTTGTGCGAATCCAATCCCACAGACACGCCTTCAAATTGATTGCCACACACGGCAAGAATTCAGCGTGGAGTGCATCCAAATGGCGTGGCAGGCCGCTGTCTCTGCGCTACTGCTGCTGCTGCTCGGACTGCTCCTCTGGCTGCTCCTCTCCAATAGACGCCCAGTGTTTTCGCTGGACGACCGCGTGGTGCTCGTCACCGGCGCAGGCAGCGGCATCGGCCGCTGTCTCGCGGAGACGATCGCCTCACGAGCCAAGCGCGTGACGCTCGTGCTCATAGACATTGACCAGCGCGCGCTCGACGCTGTGCGCTCAAGCTTGCAGTTGAGTGGCTGCGACGTGCGTGCCTACCAATGTGATGTGTCGGATGACAGGTTGAGTTTGTATGGATTGCTATGATCTCGGGTGCGAATGAGGCAGTTGCTGATGTGGATGCGCTGTTTTTGCATCTGTACTGCACGTAGTGCTGTGAGCGAGTGTATGAAGCAGGTTATGCAGCAAATCGCGCCAAAGCGCATCGACGTGCTCGTCAACAACGCCGGGGTCGTCGCGGGCCGCCCGCTGCTTGAGCTCTCTCCAGCGCAGATCCGCAAAACGTTCGCTGTCAACACGCTGGCACACTTCTGGATGGTGCGCGCTGTGCTGCCGTCCATGAAGAAAGACGACACACGAGACGCAATGATCGTCTCGGTTTCGTCCGTGGTGCGTGCGGTGCTCTTATTCGTGTTCTGACACTCTGGATGCATCGTAGTTAACAGTGTTGCTGTGTGCATGCGCGTGTGCCTGTGCGATGTGTGTAGATGGGGTTTACGAGCAGCGCGGGGCTGTCCGACTACTGCGCAAGCAAAGCTGCGACGAACGCGTTTCACGAATCACGTACGTTTGCCTTCCAAATGATTGCATACTTCCGTTGGCTAACTCTAACATTGTTCATCTTCTGGTATATCGCTGTTGTCATTAGTGCGCCTGGAGCTTCAGCGAGATCGCGTGACGCACATTCGCACGCTGCTCGTGTGTCCAAGTGGAATAGACACGGGAATGTTCGGCGGTGCGTTCCAGGGCGACTCGTGGTCGTTCAAGCTCACGCGAGCGCTCATACCACTGCTCGAGGAGCAGGACGTCGTCGACTGCATCTTCTCCGCGATCTTGGGCGGCAAGAAGCTGCTCATCTACTGCTCCAGCGGCTGGCGCGGATTCGTGTTTCCCTGGATGCTCCCAGTCTCGCGCTTGCTACCAGTGTCAGCGTACGACCTGGTGATGTCGTTGGCAGGGGGACTCCACGGCATGGACTCGTTTGTGGGCAGAGCGAAGAAACAGAAGCAGGGCTGAAGCGATAGACAGGACAGGACGGCAGACAGATAAGCCAGCAAATACCTTTGTGAGCTCAAATGCATGGAGCATTGTTATTGTAAGGTGATCTGAGTCTCCCATATTATTGTTGGTTCTTCGTCATCTTCAGGTACCGCTCAAACGCGAAGATGCCGTCGGGCGTGAACTCATCGCGGCGCTGCAGGATCTCATCGGCGGTCATCTCGAGCACCTCGTCCACTTCCTCTTGCTGCAGCAAGAGCGGCCCGTCGAAGGTGCAGTCAAAGAGCCCTCCCCAGACCACGCTGTGCGCGTCGCCATAATAGAACGTGTCGATGTACCGCAGCGGCACGCCGCGCACGCCCATCTCTTCCTCGGCCTCGCGCGCCGCGTTGTCCTCGAACGACTCCTCGAACTGCACGACGCCGCCCGCCATCGGGTCAAGCATGCCCGGACAGTAGTCCTTAATCATCGTGCGGCGCTGCACGTAAAACTTGCCGCTGGAATGCGTTCATTGTAGAGAGGGGGTGAAAAGAGCATAGTAAGGTGGTTAGTAGGATAACAAATGGGCATGAAGTTGGCACTATAGAGGAGGAATGGAGCAAGCTACCTCGAGTTCTTGATGACGATGTACGAGGCTCGATGCGGCAGGTTGAACGCGCGCTGCACAGTCGGCCATACGGAGGAGCACAGCAGCAAAACGAGACAAGAAGAATCCATCAGCTCATGCATTCGTCAAAAGCAGCAATTACTTACTATCATCACCTAACGCTGTGCACTACTACTAAAGCATGCAGCGCTCTTGCGCTCGGATGCAGGTCCGTACCATCACGGCGCGGTCCGCCTTGCCAACCACATTGTTGTCCTTGTCCACGATGCACACCTGAATCAGAGACATAAGACACGCACACACACGTACACACGCATGAGCACATATATATATATATATATATATATATATAATGGATGCAGGTGCTGAGCAGTAGCTTCGCCGCCAGAAGCTATTAGCAGCAGCAGCGAACCCACTTCTTCCTTGGCGCTCAGCGACATCTTCCGCCCTACGCTCTCTTATCAATTGCGGCTTCAAGCAAGTCATGAGACTCCGGAGGACACTATTTGAGTTAATGACTGTACAGCCTGGGTCACCCAATCAATTTCATTTCCCATTTTTCCTACCAGGTCAATCAATACACACTACATACATACATGGCGGCCGCGATGTTCCCGGATGCGCCGCTGGCAGCGGACGAGAACGCGATCACGTACGAGCTCTTCTTCTCTTCTTATGTGTCATCAGCTGCTGCTGGCGGTGACGATGTGCAGAAGGCGCTAGTGACGCGCACGCGGGACGAGATGCTGGTGTTCGCGCGCGAGTTCACGCGCGGTTTCATTTGGCAGCGCCACCAGTTCCGCCTCGCGCTCCAGCACGCAAGCAGCTCCATTGACAATGACGGTAACGACAATGGCGCCAACGGCAATCTTGGTGGTGTCATGTGCTACTACCTGAAAGGTGAGACACACGTGGGCGACGAGATCCAGGACGAGTGGGTAGTCACGGCGCTGCTCGTGGAGCTCACGACTAAGTTCCCAAATGTGCTCGTGCGCGTGCGCGACAGTGACGGCGAGTTCCTGCTCATCGAGTGCGCGGACGCGTTGCCCGAGTGGGTGCACCCAGAGAACAGCGACAGCCGCGTGCTGCTTAAGGACGGGGCATTGCATCTTGTGTCGCCGTCGATTGTGCCAGAAGAGAGCAGCGACGATGAAGCGAATAGGCGGAAGCAGAAGAAGATGAACAAGAAGACAAAGAGCTCCGATAGAGATCCGTTCGCGGACCCGACAACGATGCGCTGTATCCATGCGGTGCTCGAGCAGCCACTGAGAACCAAAGCGAGCGACGCTATGCAGCGCGCTCTAAATGCCAAACTGGACCAGGTGCCTTCGTTCATGAAGGAGAACCGCCACCGTGTGCGTTGTCTACTGCCAGCGAAAGCTGCGTGTGTGCTCGCACAGAGACCCGAGGTGCTCGGTGCGGCAGTGAGGGCTTTCTACTACCGAGAACCAAAGTTCGCAACGTCCGTCTGCACGAAAATGGAGCTGTTCTCGCCTGTGAATGAGCCTGTAACTCGCATGGTCTCGTTCTCGCGCTGCATGTTCGCGCAGCTCAAGCAGCAACAGTTCTTTGCGCCAAAGCCGTTCCAGAAGAGCCCGCAGTACCACAGCACGCTCACAGGGTTCGAGATCGAGTTGTCTCAGCAGCAGCAACAGGACCCACATGCGCTGGCGGCGGAAATCGGCATGAAGCTCACGTGTGGGCTTGAGATCCTGTATGCGACCGGCGAGGAAGATCAGTTTGGCGAGTCCTGGCGGCAGCTCATCGACGAAGCACTGCGATCTGATAGTAGCAGTGACCCTAGTAACAGTGAGATAGAGACGCTGGTGGAGAACGACGACGACTCGTGGCTGTACGTGCATCCCGACAGCCTGGAAGAGAAGCTGCGGCAGGTGGAACTGTCGATGGGCATGGCGAAGAAGAGCGGAGCAGGGCCAGGAGGCGCTGAGGAGGAGGGTCTGGAAAGCGTTGGTGGTGCGGAGGAGCTCGAGAACATCGCGACGATGTTCAACAATTTCTTGGGCGGCGTCTCGGGCATCGACGGCGTCGAGGGCAACGAGCCCATCCAGTTCGACATGAGCGCGTTCATGGAGATCTTGACCGGCGACGGCAGCGGCGAAGAGCGACGGCCGCGCTTCTCTGAGGGCGGCGAGTACTTCTACGAAGACGATGATGATGACGATGACTTTGGCAACTCGAGCGCTAGTGACGACAGTGATGACGATGAAGATGAAGATGCGAGGATGGAAGCGGCGATGGCGGAGATGGACGCCGAGCTCTCAACGACCCACATGGCCAAGAGTTTCGCGCGCTTTGAACAGATCGATGAATCTGCGAACGCACGGGACGATGAGGACGCCGAGCTGGACGACGAGATCGCGGCTGACAAACCGCTAGACCTGGACTTCAACCTGCTCTCGAACCTGCTCGAGTCGTTCGCGTCGCAGGAGGGCCACGCGGGGCCAGTGAGCAACATCCTGAGCGAGATGAACTTCCTGCGAGCCGTTTGATAGAAAAGAGAGAATGGGAATGCAACGTTGCCACATGAACTGTCCTCTGACAGAACCAAGCTTCAAACTTGCTGAATTTCCCATTTAAAGTAGGCTCCACAGTGATGCGTGAGCACTCACAAACAGCTTTCTTGCTTGTTGTTGTTGTATCTAAATATCCTGAAATTACATCGCAATAGGTAATGATATGCGGCTTGCCATACAGTTGTTAGTTGGTTGAATACATATTCGCATGAGTGTGGACGATGACATGACAAAGCAGAAACCAGCAGAGCTCAGTCGTTTTGCTGCTGCTGCTGCTGCATCCAGGTGAGAAAGTCGCGGGTCCGCTCAAAGTTCTCCTCCGCGCGCTTGAGCTTCGCCTCCTTGACGATGAGCTGCCGGACACACAACACAAGTCGTAAAGTTAGTCTCGCAGCATAATGAACCAGGCTCTCAACGGAATTGCTCCAGCTCCACGCACCGCCTCCTGGAGCTCTTCGTTGGATGCGAGCGCCGAGCGCAGACGCTCCTCGAGATTCATCACGACGCGCTCCGGGTACATGTGCGGCTGGGAGGTCGGCCCTGTCGAGTCGTCGTCTGGGAACATGCTATCGAATGTAGACACACAGCACCAGGAGAAAGAGATGTGCGTTAGACATATGCGATGTTGGGTCCGACAGCACACACTCAAAGCATGCAAATGCAGGGGTTCTGTTCTATCCGTATCTGTCCTTGACGGGAATTCTACGCCGACAAAGTCATCAGTAGATAGAGAAGACTACTCTGGAAGTCTCTCGATGTCTGGAGACGGACAGCAGAGCGATCATGAGGCGCCTGCGATGGACCTCGACGAGCAGCGCCTCAAGAACGCGTCTCCATAGGAAGAAGGCAAGCGACTCACAGCCTCCACATGCAACATGCATACACATACAAATGCTCATACAAATGGATCACACACACGAACACGTACCTGTCTCTCTTCTGGGGTGAATCGTCGGTCTCAGTGCGCTCACCCGAGGCGTGGCGCATGTCCTCCAGCGTCTCGTGGATCGCCAGGAGTCGCTGCTCCACGGTGTTGGAGGCGGAGTACTGGTATTGTTGGATCTCTTCGAGGATCTGGTAAACAAACACAACCGACGATAATCACAGACAATGGTGGTTATTACAAACTGCTATACCCCCAACTCTCATTGACCACGCACCTTCTCGCTGGGCTTTGGTGCTTTCGCCTGCAGATGCTGCCTGTGCGCGTAAAGCTCCGCGTCCGCTGCCACCAGCTGCTCTTTTAGCTCGATCTTTTCGTCCTCCGAGCGACGCAGCTGTTTCTCCAGCGACTTGCTCTTTTGCTTCTCAGCATCGAGCTCATGCTCCAGTCTCTCCAGCAGCGTGAGCGTGTCTTGCTGGTGGCGCGACTGCGCTTCTGCAACCATCGACTTGATGCTCGCTTGCTCCTACAACGAACGAACGGGTGGGTGGATGGATGGATGAATGAATGTCCAGAGCTCACACACCTTAACTCTCGAGTACTGACTCCATACATAAAACACTGGACAGGTTCCCCACAACATCGACAAAAACGCACCTCTTCCATGCGCTCTGAGTGCTGGAGAAGCTGGATGATCGCCGTTTGCATCGACACTTGAGACGCCAAGAGTTCGCCACTGCTCATGCTGTCCTGTATGTCCACCGTTCGCTTCCGCTTCTTCAGCTCGCGTGTCTGATTCGAAAGGTGGCTCGAATCTGCGAGTTTTGACTGACTGCGCGCGTCTAAAGAAGAGAATCGCAACCAAATTTCCCATTATTGCGTAAGCGTTGAATGAAATATCAACACGAGCACGAACAAGAATTACCCTTCTACACAAGCGACGTACCTGATCCATGTGATGTAGATTTCAGCGATCGCTTGGATGAGAGAGCTGCAGTCATAGCCGCTGCGGGGGTGTAGGCTGTGGCAGGTGGCACTTGGACTTGCGCGGTCTGATTTGTGATGTCGGTGAGCACTGATGGATTGTCCGTTCGAGAGGACGGTCGGTGATGTTGATGTTGAGACTGGGATTGCGACTGAGACGGATGGGATTGCGACTGAGAGCACCGCGCTGGCGCGGAGACCGAGCGCGCCTTGTCTTCTTTGTAATGATGGCCGAATGATGACCCGAGTCCAGATTCTACAGTGGGAGAGGCATTGGAAAGACAACAACCAGTTAGTAGGTAGCTCTTCCAAGGGTAATGGTCGCACATAGAACAATCAACACATAACATCAACAAGAGTAGTTTCTCACCTGCGGGCGTTCGCTTTGTCTGTGTCTGTGCCTGGAGCTGTAGCGCTGGCGCAGACGCGATCACTGGTACGTCTGACTGAAAGACTTCCGCTGAGATCGTGAGCAGCTGCAAGTCGTTCAGCCACACGTGCGAGCCTTTGTAGCCACCGAAGATCAGCAGTCGCTGCGCTGCCGGCTCCTTCCGGCGCGCGTGAGACGACGGTGACGACAATGATGACGAAGAATAATCGTACAGCACGACGGAATGCGCCGTTCTTCCCACGGGTGACGTGGAGGATGTCGTTTGAGGGATGTTGCTGTTACGCTGCTGGCTTTGCGTACTACTGCTTCTGCTGCCGGTGCTGCTGTTGGGACTGAGCAACTTCCACGTGTTTGTGCTGGTGTCAAAGAGCGAGACGTCGTTCTGGCGACTCGTGTGCTCGCGCCCGCCAAACATGATGAGGTGGTGCGGCGGCGCGAACGTCAGTGTGTGGTTCATCCGGGCCGTGGGTTTCTCGCCAAGCGCCATCACTTTATCCCAGCGCGAGTACAGCACATCGTACACGTAGATGCCACCAAACTGCTGCTGCGCGTCGTAGCCGCCGTACATGAAGATCTTGTCACCGCACGCCGCCATGCCTGGGTAGGCGCGCGGCGCGGGCGAAGTCCCCGTCGACGGTGGCTTTTTCCACTGGTTCAGCCGCACGTCAAAGTAGAACATGTCGTTGTAGAACTTGGTCGTCTCCGCATTCTTGCCGCCAAAGACGTACACCCGGTCACCAATGAGCTGCATACACCACAACACACATAGAGACACACATCGCTGTCAGCAGCCCTAAATCCACATTCAACCATCATCATCAGCAAAATAAAACTTTCACGCGCATACCACGCTACTGTGTCCATGACGTGCGCGCGGCTTCCAGACGCTGTTGAACTTGTGCGGCACCCACTGCGCCTCGAGCATCGACTGGTGGATGCGCACTTCGTCGATGCGGAACTCGTCGACCTCGAAGCGCTTCTTCTCGTCCTCCGTGGCCACGAGAATGTTACCGAGCACGAGCACGCGCATGCCCTTCTGCGTATCTTCGATGCGCGACGTCGGGATGTAGTGCATTGAGTGGTAGTCGCGTCCGCCGCCCATGTACGGGAACTCGGCGGGCTCGTGGCGGTGGTTGTTGTTGTTGCTTCTGCTGCCGGTACTGTCTTGTGAATCCATGCTGCTCGTGTGATTCTCGCTACTCGAGATGGGCGCCGACTCGTAGTACGACGCGAAATGCGTCGGCGCGTACGTCACCACCAGCTGCTTCCATTCGAGCGACAGAGGCGATGGCTCGGAACGGTCTTCTGTGCGTAGTCACGACAACATGTTCGGTTAATATGCACAGTGAGATCGCATGCAAATACAAAATTCGTAGAAAGATTACATCACGACGTACCGGCTGCGGTAGACTGCGAGGACTCGGACGGCGCTCGCTGGGACTGCAGCAGCGCGAGCTCTTCGTCGCATGAGCCCGCCGAGGACTGCGAGAGGCCCGCGATCTCGCCCACGGCGCTCACCTCCAGCGAGATCTCGCTCGCGTTTGAGTAGTCGGTATCATCGTGCTGTTGGTGTGTATTGCTCTGCGCCGCGTAGTGGCTCGGCTCGAGCACGTAGAAGTCGTTGAAGAACACCTTGCCGTTCGAACCACCGAAGAGGAGTACGCTCTCGGTCGGACACAGCATCGTCACCGCGTGGCCTGAGCGCGGCGTTGGCGCCTGCTGCTGTTGCTGCTGCTGAGATGGCGGCGGCATTGCACCGACTGGAGCGCTACCGCGAGCATTCGTGTTCCCTGTTGCGCGCATGGGTACGGCGCTCTGGCTGCTGCTTGCGCTGTCCGAGAGCAGCTGCGTCCACGTGACGCTGCGCACGCGTGAAGAGCTCCTCGTCCGCATCTGGGTCTGCGCCTTTGCATGCGCGCCCGCGCGCCGCGGCTCCGTCGTCATCCAGACACCCAAGCGCTCTCGTACGTATGTGCGGTCGGTCGACCGCCACCTTCCCTTTTTTGCTTTTGAAATGCGGCTGTTTTTGGATTTTCAAGGGGCAGCGTACTAAAATAGAGGATCTTCGCAGTACTACACACGGCTACATTTCATATTATCGTGAAATGTGAAACAACGCCACAATGTGTGAACGAGTCCATGTCCGCTGCTGGCGACACGAGCAGGTCGTTCTCTGGCATTGACAGCAAGCGCGAAATCGCAGGCGCCAAAGGGAGGCTTCTTGCCGTCAATGGTCGATGAAGAGATGCAGTCGGCGACGTCCTGCTCATTCGGGTCGTTGCAATTAGTGTGCAACTGCCCAATGCTGTACTTCACTCTGATGTAGTTCGCAAAATAGTGTAGTACTTGTTGAGCCCTCACTCAACATGCGGCAAACCTGAAACATGGGAGGGAGCGAAGGAAATGAAAGTGCATCATCCAATCCATTCATCCATCCCTCGCTTTTTAAAACAAAACAAAAGAGCAATGCAATATTTAAATTTCAAATCGGTCCGCGGCCGAGAGCAGGTCGAGCGTCACGTCGCCGTTGTAGAAGTCCTGCTCCGACACCACCGCAGTCGTCGCCGTCGCACTCCCAACGCCTTCTCCATTCGCTGCACCAATGCCTTCGGTCTCCGGGTTGAAAAACTCGTTCAGCAGTGCCTCGTTGATCTCTGTCTGGCTCCCGCCGACCACCTGGTTGCTGCTGCTACCCAAGTAGCTGACGCCCGTGCCGTTGAGCTGCTCTGTGAACGACGTCTTGGTCATGTCCACCACCGGATGCAGCATCGCCTCAGCGATCAGCTGCGCGTCCTCGAAGCTGTCCATCTTGGAGATATACTCGCCGTGGCTGGTGCTGCTGCCGGTGTTGTCCAGCTGCTGGTTGTCTTCAGCCTGGTTGTCGTCGCCCATGCCTTCAATGAGCGACATTCCGCTGAGCTGTCGGTTGAGATCGCCTTCGCTGGCAAAGTATGGGTCCTCCTCGGTGAGCGACCGGAGACTCACGCTGCGCACGCTGCCAAGACTCATCATGGACACGAGCTTACCGCGCGATGACTGCGACTTGGCTTCGCCCGTGGCTTCAATCGGCGCCCACGAAATGCTCGAGCCGCGCTGCAAGCTTCGCGACGACGAGCTGCTGATGCCCGCCAAGCCAGGGTAGTTCTTCGCCATGTCTTCCGGGAGATCGGCCAAAAGGTTGCGGAAGCTCCCGTCCAGCCGCATGGAGCCACTCGATTGGCCACGGAGGAACGCCTTGAAGATCACGATGTCCTCCGAGCTCATCTCTTCGTCCGAATCATTTTCACCGATGATTGGCTCTGGAAGCGCTTCCGGGGAGCTCAGCTCGGCCTTCACATTGTTTTGGTCAATGTACTGGTTGCTTTGGTTGTTCGACTCGACCGAGCTCGGAGGCGATGGCACATAAGATGGAGTCGACGACGTTACGCTCTTGGATTCATCGCTGTAGTACGAGCCTGGGCCTGGGCTGTAGCCGAGCTCGGGGTTGTCGATCTGGTCCGTTGGCAGCAAACGTGGGCGGCCGAGCTTCGTGTACGTTTTCTGGTTCGGGTTCAGCGTCTTCCAGCGAAGCTTCACCGAGTCTTCCGTGCGTCCCTGATAATATGTAAGGACGAATGCATTCGCTTAGTACGCATCGTCTTATTGCATCACAAAATCCTCAACCCACGAAGGAAAAAGAGCTTTCTTTACCGGCAAGAGCTCCGCGATCTGCGTCCAGCGGTTGCCAAGCTTCTCGTACGCCTGCTCGATGATGCTGTCCTCCTCCTCGGTGAACGGACTACGAATGTGTAACCAAACAATACCGCAAAACGTTAAGCACAAGAAATCAACCCCACACATACATAAATGAACGTCTTGTACCCCTTGTTGATATTTGGGTCCAATCGGTTTCTCCATCGCTCACGGCACTGCTTGGCACTGCAGCGCAGCAAACAAAACGCGATTCAATGGTTAAGCTCGTCCAACACATCATCGTAATTCCCAACACTAGCGCGGAATAAAAGTAGCAACGAAAACGTACGTGCGACCCGGAATTTGTGCTGCGACCTCGCGCCACGAGTCGTAGCCCTTGAGCATCGTTTCCATGAGGAGGTTATCCTCATCCACGGACCACGGACCCTTCACGAGCCCCGGCTTGAGCACTTTGTTCCAGCGCTGGAGGCACTGCGCATTGTCTCGCCCCGGTACACGCTCCGCAACCGCCTAGAATATTCAACAGCCAACGATTACACATTGATTAGTGTCTTATTCTATTCGATCAGAAGACAGCTCCAAAAGGAAGAATGAACAGAAACTGCACCATCCAGTTACGGTGTCCAAGCTCGTTCACAGCCTGACGCAGCGCCTCGTCCTGCTCCGCGGTCCATCGCTTGACAAACGCGCCAGCTTTCTCATTCTCGGCGCGCACGCGCTGCGCATCGCGCGGCTTCTCGTACGCTGCGGCGCTATCGCTCTGGAAGTCCACGCCGCTCTCACGCCCGCGCTTGCTAAGAAAAGAGAGACAAGTAGCACCACAGCACACAGAGTCAGTCAGTCGCATGGAAAGCAAGCAAGTGCCCGCCCTGCGCGCGGAACACCAGTAGAAAAATGGGCGTCACGCGCGCACTTACATTGAAATGTCGACGACTGCGCCATTCCACCATCATCGTTCAGTTCATTTCGTTAATCCATCCAATTCATTTCATAGAATGAAGAAAGGAGGAAGGCATCACACGCATCGGGAGATGTGAAGTTAGACACCATCGCTTAGACGGCACGCGTTCACACTCATACACAGACATGTTGTGTCACGTACCCATGGCGCTCGCTCTTGTTGCTTGTCGCTCTTGCTGGCTGGGGCGGGTTTGCGCGTGTGATCACAGACCGAGTCGCGTGGTCTTCTCCCTGCTCTTCCTGCTCTTCTCTCACACTCACACAACACAGTGCGCTCTCTCTCGTGCACCCACAGTCACTCGACTTCCCTTCCCCCCTTCCTTCCCCACCCAATCGGAAACCTGCTTGTTTGTGTCCAATCAAAGAGCCGGAAGTAGATAAATGCTGGTTTTCAACCAATGAATGCAATGTATTTGGTGTAGCTATGGCTACACTTCTGTGGAAAGAGTTTCCCAGTTGATGCAATTGATTGACACACGAAAGTCACACGGTAACCGCAACTGGTTTCTGGTTCCCCAAAGTGATTGATGATTTATCTATGGCCACTGAGGACACATGGAGGCGACGATACCCATACGTTATGCCGCATCAACTGTCTGCCTGTGACAATATGTCTGGGGCTGAGCTGGGTGCGCCATGAGACGGCGACCGGCTTCCTTGACGATCTGATGATTGGTGATGACGTGTGTGTCGCCGTTGATGTGCTCGGTACCCTTTCTGCACTGGATCAAATCAGTTGATGTCCTTTGGTGTCCGTCCAGTCTGTTTGCCTGCCTCTCTACATATTGACCACCAGTGGACAGACATTCATGCTTACTCCACTCGCTTACGCGAAGAGCTATTGTGGAGCTCCTCGGTGTGTTAAATAGCTACCATCTGCCATTTCTCTTGGGTAGCTGTTTGCCTCCATTCGAGTTCTTGTCTACCTGCCTGCGCAAGAGACTGCTGCATGCACATGAATGATGATTGATTCGATTTTATCACTCGCACTATCTTTCTCTGCTTCTTACAATTATATAACGAATTATAGACTTACCTAACGTCGGTCTGCGTGTGTGCGTGGTAATGTCTTGCCTTCCTTCCACCTTCATCTTCGGTGGTAACCGCACTTTTGTTCTTCACTGCACGCACGAAAGCTGGTTAATATTGTACTCCCTTTCGGATCGGACGCATCACGCTCGGGTCAAAGAGGTCGTCGATCTCGCTCGTTGCGTCGGCCACCGCGGGCGACAGGCCGATCGTGCTGTGGCTCCGCGCAATGTCGTTGTCCGAGTCGTCGTCTTGGTAATCCAGCGAGTGGAGTAGGTTCTTCGCGCTGTTGCTCGAAAAGCTAGTGAACATGCCCGAGTCCATCGGAAGGTGGTTCAGCATACTGCTGTTGCCTTCGTTCGGGTCGGCGCCAATCGCGCTGCCACCAGATGCGCGCAGCTGGTCGATCAGACCCTGGAACACATTCTTCTCTTCGTGTCCCATCGTCTGCACCGCTCTCGAGAACGAATCCATCGTGTTTAAAGTGTGGCCACTCGAAAGGTTGAAAGATGACTTGGACGCCGACCGAGACGATCTCCCCGACATGCGGAACGACGACGACGCGCCAGGAGGACGGTTTGCGAGAGACACTTGACGCAGCATCTCGTCCAGCTCGCCACTTGCCAGCAGATCCTCTGGCGACATGTCCGAGATCGATGTGAGCCCTCGAGAACCGTCAAAGCTCATCAAACTATTCGAAAAGCTACGTAGGAGCTCCTTGAGGATCGCCGCGTCCTTCGAGTCCACCTCCTCCTTCGACTCCTGTGGTTCCACGATTGGCTCTGGCAAATCACTTGGAAGCTGGGTTCGGTGCTGCACATGTTGTTGCTGCTGTTGCGGGGGCTGAGCGTACACAGACTGCTGTTGGTGTTGAGGTAGCTGTTGTTGCTGCTGTGGGTGAGCTTGTAACGGAGCCATGCCACTCATATTCGGGCTAGCCACAGTTGTGTACGCGCTCGAGTTGCTGTAGTCGTAGGAGGGATTGTACGTGTCCTGGTACGGAAGACCAGCGTTTCCACCGCTACTCATGTCTGGAATCGGTGCCATGATCGCTGCCGCAATCTCGTCTGGATTTGGAGGGGCAGTCGAGCGCGGCTTGTTCGCGTTCATTCCCGGCACGAGCTTTGGGCGACCCGGTTTCGCGTTCGTTTTCAGGTTTGGGTTGAGCGACTTCCATCGGAGCTTCACTGCGTCCTCTGTGCGACCAGGTAGCAGCTCAGCGATCTGGGTCCATCGGTTGCCGTAATTCTCAAACGCTTGCTGGATGGTGAAATCTTCTTCTGGGGTGAACGGTCTGAACGTGGAAGTGAGAATGGACAACGATCAGCATATTAAAATAACCTGACCATTACAGGACACGAAACAAAGCTACTCACGCTTTGTTAATGCTCGGATCCAAGTGATTTCTCCACCGTTCGCGACACTGCTTTGCTCTGAAGATTTGCACCAAAACAAGGATTCGATAAGGTAAGCCATCAGAGGCAACGATTGCACATCCACTCAAGCAAAGGCAACGTACGTTCTTCCAGGAATGTGAGCCGCGACCTCGCCCCACGAGTGGCAACCCTGCAGCACCATTCGCTCCAGAATGCTGTCTTCTTCGTACGACCAGTGGCCCTTCACGAGCCCTGGCTTGAGTACCTTGTTCCATCGCTGCAGACATTGCGCATGATTACGCCCAGGCACTCGTGACGCAATCGACTGATGAAACAACACGCACACAAATGTAGAGAGCGAGATGCACGTTATGACCATGCTTCCCAGGATAATAGCACGCTCGCATCAGAAAGGAGGACTCACCTTCCAGTTGCGCTGCCCAAACTCTTCGACAGCGGTGCGCAGCGCCTCATCCTGCTCCGGGGTCCATCGCTTGCCCGCTCCTTTATCCCCGTCGTCAACCTTGACGCGCTGCGCGTCGCTCGGCACCGCGTGGAACGACGCCAGCAGGTCCTCTTCCTCGTCCGACAAGTCGCGATCGCGTTTACTATTGTATCATTCATTCATCCACCGAATCAACACATAATACGATCGCGTCAATAACTCTCTCTCTCTCCCTTCCGTGTTAACAAGACGAGCACACAGGCAGTGCCACCTCTCGTATAATATATATTAGACAAACAGATAGCAGCTAGCTCGCTCACTTACATGTTCATGTCAGCTACATCACCGTGACGCCACGCACACAAATGACACCACCACATCCCACAACAATAGTACACCCAACGTTAGCCAAGCCAATAATCCATCCGCATTTAGCAGCGCGAAGAGCTCCTTTCCCTTCCGCTCGCGCCAAAGGGAAAAAGGGCCAAGAGCGACATCAGGAGAGCAAGAAGAAAGCCGATGTCACGCACCCATCGTCGCTCGGCGTCTCCTGTTGCTGCGTGTCTTCCTCTCTGTCTGCAAATGCCGTCTGCCGCGCGCTGTTCTGCTCTCTCTCTCTCTCTGAAAGTGTTGTTGCGCTGCTTGGCGGCGCTTTCTCTTTCCCAACTGCGCTTCCCAAAGTTCAACGCTCTCTTCCCCTCTCGGCTGAACAGCTGATTGTTTTTGCAGGCTGGGTGGGCGGTAGGGAAATCCTTATTCAGCAACACAATTTTCAGATTGCGCAAAGCACGACTTTGTATTTAGACATTGCAGGGTTATTCTAACCCTTCTTAAAAAATGTAGATGCAAACTACAACTAGAATTGGAGCTGAAACATAGCTACATAATTCCATAAACGGAGGAAGTCGGCTTTCGAAATGCATGATAAACCTGTATAATACTCGATTATGTAGTTTTGGGAGTGCTGCGGTTGCGCGATCAGGGTCAATTCTCCAATGGCGTGCTGTTGGTTGGTTATTCATAATAGCGCGCGAACGAAACAGCCAAAAAGATCGCTTCGTGGCCCATAATCGCCCGGCGATTTGATTCCTCCCAGCATTGTTGAGAGCATTGAAGCAACATGCAAGTGTGTGGCTACAACAGTCGAGCGCCGAAAGCGTCCCGCTTTCTGTATCACACTGCTCTGTAGGCACGCACCAACGTGTGGCGTAATACGTGCAAAACGTGCAAGTGTATATTACGCGCTACCAGCGAGGGTTTGAGTTCCATTCTAATGTTATTCTTTCCATGGCCGAAGATGATATTAGATAAACTCGCAATTGTGGCAATCCTGGCTCTTTGCGGTAGTCGAAATCGAGGAAGCGGAGCTGAATCTCCTCATCTTCCTCTCATTTCTGAAGAGTATCACTCTGTCAAAACAACTCTGCTGTTGACTTTGTAAAGCCCAAGAAAGAGACTCAAGTGTACAGCTGGGCAAGTTGACGTTATAATGCACCATGCTGCAACAGCAACACAGCAAATGTCTTCCTTTCCAAGAAGAGAGAGAGCCCTCCTCCATGGTGCTCCCTAATACTGTACACCTCGGCGGCGTTCGTATTCCTCCACAGCCTCTCATGACGTGGGTCAGTCAGTTGTCGGAGGTTCCAGTCCCATTTCGTACACAAGTCTTTCCAAGCACGAAGGCGATCACTCTGGTTTGCTGGCTCTTGCAATAGTCGAAGCTCTATGAACTGAATCTCATCACCTTCCATCTTCTATTCAGAAAACTGAAGATTTCGCAACATGCCACTCACTTACTCGATGACTTTTCTGCTGACTTAATTTGGTAAGCACATCCGTACAACGCTAGGCAATTTGAAGCTGTCGCGCAACAACCCGTCCTCGTAAAGGAAGAGTCCACCGTCTCTTCGGTGGCTTATTATTGCTTCACGAGGACGGGCTGTCCACGTACCACCTCTCAGTGGCGTTTGTATTCCCAACATTTATCACACCACAAGGGATACCACAACACAACTTACGAGGTGACCGAACACGTTATGAGAACACGACACTCTACTCCCGCCTCGCTCTTGTCGTCCGCTCAAGTAAGAGCCGAGTCCCAAACTCAGCGATTTCGACTGATATGCAATGCAAGCTTGCGCTTCCATGGCAACAGGAGCTCTTCAGCCGTGGGGTGTTGCGCTTTTGAAGATGTCGTTTGAACAACCAGGAAGGAGCGCTCCTATCACGATCTTCATTGGCCGAAAGTGCGCGACAACTAATCGCGGGACTTAAGCCTGTCAAATATTGTTTATCGAGGTAATATGATATTACTGGAGGACAATATGTAAGCTTTTATAGCAATGTTGAGCCTTTGAAAACACATTTTCCTTCTACTATTTATCCTGATCGGATCGTGACGTCAGTCTCACGACTACTACATTTTCGTATGCGAAGCTGAAGAGCAGCGAATAAAACATCCATCCATCCGCCATTGGCAACTTCCTCATGCGCCGCCCGCCGCTCGTCAGGCGGCCCCTCCTCCATCCGCACTCCGCAAGACTCCGACCAGCCAGACACACAGACAAGCTGCACATATAACCATGCTCGCTCAAGCTCTCCAGCGCGCCGTTGCAGCGGCCCCGCGCCGCTCGCTCCAGCTGCAGCGCGCGCTGAGCTCCGTGCCAACGCAGACGATCGACGGCGAGAAGTTCGTGAACGTGCGCGACACCCGCCTCGCGTACGCGGACATCATTGTACGTGACGACTTGTCAGCATGCAGGTGCAGGACGTGAGGCTAAGACTGGATGCTGACCTGTGATGCTTGTGATAAATGGATGTGTCAATATAGGGTGAAGAGAGTCTGAGCGGCAAGCTCATCAGCGCTGGGCCGATCCTTGAGCGCATCGACATCTTTGGCGCCGCCGTCGCAGAAAAGTGCGTGTCTGCAATGAGCCGCTAGTGCTGTGTTGCATTACGGTATTGTGCATGCGCTGTGTGAGTGAGTGGTGATGCTGACCGAGTGGCTGTTTTGATATTGTGACTGCAGTGTCGCGTGCAAGGGTATCGCGACGATCTCGGTGGACCGCGTGGACATTGTGAGCCAAGTGGCGCACGGTGACCTCGTGCGCCTCGAGGGCGAGACGATCTACACGGGGCGCTCATCGCTCTCGACGCTCATCACGGGCTACCGCCACGACCTGGAGACCGGACAGTTTGTTCACACGCTGAGCGCGATCATGTCGTGCGTGGCGCTGGACGAGCAGATGCGGCCGAGCCCCGGACTGCCGCGCCTCGTGGACGACGCCGGCAGCGAAGGGTACGTGGAGAAGCTCGAGGCACTGGCGGCCCAGCGCAAGGACCTTGGCGCGCGCTGGCAGAACGTACAGGACATGGTGGACCAGCTGCCGCGCATCACCAAGGACATGATCCACGTGTTCGAGCACAGCGAGAGCAACGCGATGCACACGGTGGCGATCCCTGACACGCTCATCGAGGTGCAGAACTCGTTTTTGCCCAAGCACCTGAACCGCAACAACACGATCTTCGGCGGCGAAGTGCTCACGTGGATGGTAAGAGCTATCGAATGAGTGTATTCGAGCAATTGATGGCACTGGGCTTACCTACCATTACCCTGCGGATTGACTGAATTGATTGGGTTTGCAGGACAAAGTCGCGCTGTACTGTGCGCGCAACTTCACAAAGAACACCAACATGGTAACCGTCGCGATGAACCGCATCTTTTTCAAACTGCCGATCACGATGGACGACATCGTGACCATGCACGCGCGCGTCTGCAGCGTCCGGTACGTATTAGCTAGTGATTGGCGTGTGCTATTTGTTCTAACGTAGCTCTTGGTTTTGCCAATGTGTTTGCTGACGTTATGGCCTTTCTGTTAAATGCACAATTGCAATAGTCGCCACCACGTCGAAGTTGAAGTCGAGGTGTTTGTCGAGCGCATTGGCTCCAAGGAGCGCCGCAAGTCGCACACAGGGTACGTTCAGACAGTAGTCCATTCGCGTTGCATTGGCTTTTGAAATCACTGCTCATGGACCTGGCTGTATGTGTGCGTGCGTATGAATCTACCAGGTACTTTACGGTCGTGAACCTGGACCGGTCGTACCGCAAGAAGCCGATCGCGAAGCGCCTCGCGGTGGACGAGAGCGACCAGGAGAGCATGCGCACGCTGCTCAAGGCGCAGCACCGTTGGCTCTTTGACGGCGAGGAGAAGAAAGTGATCACGCTCGACCCGCTCGAGATCTCCACGCTCACGGCGCGCGCGTACAAGGCACGCCAGGCGCCGTCCAAAGTGCTGTAAATAACGAAACGATAGAGTAAATAATGACATTGCATCGCATCCAACAGACTGCTGTACACAACGAATGGTACCAGCGCATCACAAGATATGAATAGATAAAGCACTCGGGTTTGCTCAGGAACTCAGCAGTGACAACAGCAACAGCAGTAGCATGTGGGGCGACTTTTCTGAAGGCCGCGTCGTGCACGAAGCGTTCGTCCAATCAGCGAGTTACGCGCTCGTCTAATCAGCGAGTTAAGCTCGCAGTGGCAAGCGTCTGCTTCGCCGATGGCCTGTGCTCAGCGCGACCTGGCTGATTGGACGCCGCGCGTGATAAGACGCACCCAACAAGGCACGCAGAGACAAGACGACATGCATGTGTGGGGTAAATGAGCATCACAAATGACGGCGTGCCGCTGGTTCGCTCGTCAAGCAGCCACTTTGCAACTTTGAGCGGCAAAGTGGCACTTTCATGTTAGGTCGACTTAAATGGCTAAAATGCCATAACATAGTAGAGCCGTTCCTGTGCTTTTGCAGGAAGTGCCTGTCCCCTGAACGCGTCGACTTAACTGTTCCGTCCAACTCTTCGTGTTGAAGCGTCAACATTCGCTCAGTCAATCAATCAGAACGCAATTCGCCAAGCACCAAACAGGACGAGAAGAAAAAAGACGTGAAACATGCTCGTGAAGGCGCTCGTGGGCACGGCGAAGGACCTCTGGCAGCGCCGCCTGCTGCCTGCGCAGGTGCGCGCCAAGGACACGCGCCTCGCGTTCGCGGAGATCATCGTACGTTGCTCGCTTTGTCTCTCTGTCCTGCACGAAATTGAGAAGCTACGTCCGCGCAGTGGTAACGCACGGTATGTTCCTCCTGTGTTGTGCATGTGCTGTGTTTGATATGCGCAGGGTAATGAGAGCCTCAAGGGTACGATGGTGCCCACCGGTCCGATCTTGGAGCTCATGGATGTGCTCGCGGGCTCGATCTCGCTACGGTACGCTTTGTGTGATTGTATATGGGGCGAACATTGAGGCGGGCGAATGGCTGATGAATGCGTGCGGGTGTGCGCTCCTGCTGTCTATCTATACAGCGTTTCACGTGGACCGACTGCGACCATCTCGTTCGACCGCGTGGATCTCGTGAAGCCCGTGTTCCACGGCGACCTCGTGCGCACGGAAGGGCAGGTGATCAGCATGAGCAACTCGTCCATGGCGATTCAGGTGCCGCTCGCTCTTCTCAGTTTGTTGTATCATATGTGTCTCTGTGCTTGTTGTTGACACAGCGTATCGATGCCTTTGTATCGTGCTACACAGGTCAGCGGGTTCCGTCACGACGTGCCGACCGGCACGTTTCAGCACACGCACAGCGCGATCATCACGATGGTCGCGATCAACCGCTTTGGGCGTCCGCGCAAAGTGCTCCCGCCTCTCTTTGACGACGAGCAGGCGGATTTCTGCCTGAAGATGCGCGACACCGCGAAGGAGCGCAAGGATCTCTCGTACCGTTGGCGCAAGGAGCAGGACAGCGTGGACAAGATGGCGTTCGTGTCGAAAGAGCTGATCGAGATGCCGCGCGACAAGGAAGAGTACGTGCCCGTGAGCGATACGGAGATCGAAGTACGCAACTGGTTCCTGCCGCGCAACCTGAACGTGAACAACACGCTCTTTGGCGGCGACCTGCTCTCGTGGATGGTACGATTCATGATGTGACTGCTGTTTGTGTCGTAACTATGGATGAACTAATGGATCTGCTGTGCTGCATAACTAGGACAAAGCCGCGCTGTATTGCGCCAAGAACTTCACCAAGAGCGAGCGCATGGTCACGATCGCGATGAACCGGGTGTTCTTCAAGCTCCCGATCTCGTCCTCGGATGTCGTGACGCTAAAAGCGCGTGTCGCCAACGTTCGGTACGTTTTGTCCCGCTTTGCCATTCTTTCTTTCGTCGAGTGCTCATTGAGGCTTTGAGCTCACTTTCTATCGTCTTGCCCGGATTGCTTGTGCTGTGACCAGTCGATTCCGCTTGGAGGTGGAAGTTGAAGTGTTCGTGGACCCTGCAGACCAACCAGGCACGCGCAAGTCCCACACTGGGTACGTCTGTTTCAATGCTGCGATTCTGTCACCTGCCATTCTTGACATTAGCTCTTTAACACGTCGACTATTTCGACTATGGCATTTGCATACTGCAGCTACTTCACCGTGCTGAATGTTGACGACGCAGGCCAGTACAAGCCGATCCACAAGGGTCTGCTCGTCGACGAGTCAAACCAGAAGGACATGCGCGCGCTGCTGAAGGCGCAGAAGCGGTGGCAGTTTGAGGAAGAAGACAAGAACCTGCACTCGCTCAAGCCACTTGAGGTCTCACTTTAGACCCGCGAAATACTACCAGAGTATGTGCAGTTTTCATGTATGTATCATACAAAACATACAAGAGAAAAAGAGAAGCCGTTACCATTAGCGAACAACTTGTGTAACTCTCCAGTCGTACCGAGTCTTTGCTCTCAAAGCGCTCATGTCGACAAAAGCAACACACAAGCGATGGCATCCCTTGTTCATGTACGTGGGCTCGATAGTACAATGTCGTTTAGGCGTCTCCTCTCCATTGTTGCAGCCTTCATCCGCCGCAGCTTGTACTCCGTTCTCATACAAATGCTTGTATCTCGTGGTGGACTGTGACTCGCCACCGTGTCTAATACAGTCATACCTCCCAGTAGTAAAGGTCCAAAAATGGCCTAAAAATTACCAAA
>JALBZZ010000376.1:0-29615 GCA_038051095.1 Globisporangium irregulare
CGCGCCCAAATAGAAAAAATCAACAAAACTCCCAATTGGGTGGCTTGCGCCCCCCCCCCCCCCCCCCCATTTGGGTGTGGGTTTCTTCCCCCCCCCCGCCTCTTTCCCCCCCCCCCCCCCCCCTCCTGCTATTGCTCGATAGCCGCGCGCGCACTCCTCATCATCTCTCTGCCTTTCGCTACTCCGAAATGGCGATAGAAAATCGGTTCAGCAATGCGGCTGTCGTGAAGCCTCCCGTTCGCATGATCCACGTGTGAGTAACTCGCTTTGATGCTATTATATCATTATATCATTGACGCATATTCCTTCCGTGTGTGTCGTATATCAGACAAAATGCCAAGGCGTTCGGATCGACTGTCTGCCTGATAAACTATTTGTATGTGTATGTGCATGATGATCGACTGGAAGTGGAAGAAGGCAACTTGCAACTTGTCGCCAGATACACGATCTTTTTGAGCGCGCCACTAGCACAATATGGAACGAATGATCCAACAGGTGGTGCAACTGTGCACTTGAAGCGGCGCGCGCCGCTGCGCTGCTGCTGATGGAGGGAAAGCAGCCATCAACCAGAAAATCCAAAGCAGCGTGCAGAGTCAGCGCGAGCGCTGCTGGATCACCTCTTGCACGAGCGAGAGATCGAACTACCGCGCATGCGTGTGGGGTGCGTCAGGTATCGAACACTCCCTCGTTCACTGACTGAATGACTCGCCTGCTTTTATCTCCTCCACGCCCGACAACATCGAGACAGGCAATGGAAATGGAATGAAGATGATGAAGAAATGGAAAGAAGAAGGAATCAAAACCGCAGAAGAGCCTGACGTACGTGATACATACACATCAGCGGCGCAGTACTGTGCTATGCGCGTTGCATGCCGTGTTTACTCCATCAGCAAGAAGATCGCGTTGGCGTCGTCGCAGTGGCGTCATGGATCTTGTTGGCTTCCTTGACGAAGCGCATGCTCTACTGCTGAGCTGCTGCTGCTGCTGTTGAAGAGGAAGATCTGCTACGGCCCCCTCAAAGTGCCTCTTTGGTCATGGGACTCTTGCCGGTTGGACTGGTTGATCACTCTTTGATTTGCAGCGTACCACACACACACGCACCAGCTGACTCAAGGCAACGCTACGCTATCCACACAAACACACACATTTAAGATGATGCGGTCACACGGACCAAGCCACCGGGCCAACCTGCCTTCACATCAGCGCTACGCGCTCACACAGATGCTCTCAGACAATGAGATCTACGAAAACGTGATCCAAGTGCTCCCGAACCTGCGCGCCGCGTCGACGACCCAGGAGTTCGAGGGCCCCAACTGGAAATCCAAGACGACACGACACAACGTGGATATCCACGAGTACGACACCTTCTCGAGCGTTCTCAGTGAACGTCCGCGCGCCATGTCGTTCGCGACGACCTCGAGACACTGGCCTTGGACGCGGTCTCCATACACGGGGCGGACACGCGGCGGATCTGCCGCGTCGCTCAACCTCCAGCCAAGTTATGGCACTTCCTGGCCGAACGCAAATGCCGGTGTCCCGTACGCTGCAGTGGCGCAATGCGACCTCAACTGCGATATCAATGAAGCGCTCGAGGTGCTCTTCAGTCAGGAGACGATCCAGTACGAGTCCAGCATGCGAGCGCTGTGGGGAAAGAAGTTCAAGAGTGGCGACCAGCTCCGATCCGAGCCATTCAAGAAAGACTTGCGAACAACGTTGCCGTCAGACTGCATCAACTGGCACGCGGAAGAGAAAGCAGACGATCTCATGGAGTCCGGATGGATCTCAGTGAACTCCACTGTCGTGGCCCCAAAGATCGACATCAGTCTCACTGGCAAGCATGATCGCACGCAACGCCTTTGCTTCAGTGCGTACTCGCAGAAGTCCACGACCAAGAACGAGGCCGTGTTCATGATGAAGACCCTGCCGCTGAACGTACACGACCAGCTTGTTGAGACCTCGGAGCGCTCGGCTCTGCGTGGAGGTATCGACCACATCGCGGTGGGGTACCATCTGACTGGACGCTACAATGACATCACGGGCAACCAAACTCGACTGGTAATGTGCGCCTACGTTTCAACTTTTTCGGGAAATGAGCGACCAGAGGTCATGCAGTGGCGCGTCGGGCTTCACGATGCGAGCGACCAAGCTAACCCAGACGCCAAGCACATCGTGATGCAGCTTGCCAAAGCCGCGTGTGGCTTTGAAAAGGTAATCCGACGCCGACGCTTTGGCCAGCACCCATTCATTTACGTGATGGCAGAACGAGATACGTTCGTCGAGACCAGCTGCGCTGTCTGTGACAAGGAGTTCGGGCTCCTCCGACGCAACCAGTTCTGCCAGTTGTGTGGCCACCACGTCTGTCGAAGCTGTTCGCGCAAGTACGAGGTTGAGCCACTCTCGGGAGGCGTCCGCAAGAACCGAGTCTGCTACTCCTGTGCGAGTCGCGTCGAGAACTGCGTCTTCAAGCCTCAAGGCTCACTTGGCGAGAACAAATCCACGGCGTCAACATGGTACGAGACCATCGAAGAAGACAACGATGACGACGACCACTACCAACTCAGACGCCACAACTTTGATCGAACGCTGCTGTTGCCTGCCGATACGCTCGAGTCGCCCAAGCCCGGCCACCAACTCGCCGAGGCGCTCTTCTCTCCCCACCCTCTTGATCGTGCCAGAGCTCTCGAAGTGCTAAAGAAGGCAGTCAAGCAGGTCACTCAAGAGAAACACGATTATAACAAACCTCTCGACCCGGTCCTCATCGGGAAGTATTTGGAAGCGAGACAGCGGTTGACTTCGATCTCGTCAAATGATTACTCGGTTGAGGACAATGACAGCGGGCGATCGTTTCCAGTTTTCTACCAGCCATCGTTCGGGAGCGGGCATTCCGTGTTCGAGAAAGAGCGTCGCTTCTTCAATGCGTCAATTGAAACAGAACCTGAAGTTCTGCCAAACTTCAATGGCGATGGTCTCGATGCGATCTGCGAGATCGCGGCGCAGCGCATGAAGTGTCCAATGGCTTTCGTGTCGGTCTTGGGCAATGACGAACAGCACATCGTTGGCACGTACCAAGTGGAAACGTGCGCCTATCGACTGCCACGTAACCAAAGTATCCGCTCCAACGGACTGCTCGCCGACGGCAGACCGTTGGTCGTGAAGAACCCAGTGCACGACGTCCGATTCCGCCGGATGTCGATTATCCACGAAGCCAGCATCCAATTCTTCGCGGGCTTCCCGATCAAGGACCGCAACGGCGTCGTCGTGGCGTCTCTGTGTACAGTCGACACACTCTCGCACGACGACATCTCGCACGACGATCACGCTACGATGATCGCGCTGACGAAGCTCGCGGCCGACATTTTCAATGAAGAAGATGACGCGCCAGTGCCGTTCACGCCAAGAAGCCACTACTGAATGCTTTCATCGGTGTCAAACGTGCCGATGGAAGTATCATATTGACAGCGAAGATTCGCTAGTCCCAAGCTCCATTCATTTTTGGTTCAACAAGTGTCATTATCTGTTGCGTAAAGATTCCTGTGTTTGCTGTCGACGCCACCAAGTCAAGTGAGTTATGTGTATGCATGCGCCTCTCCCAAGTTTTCCATATATGTCATGGTTTTGTTTTGTCACGAGCTTGCAATCTCCTTGCTTTGTTGGCAGATATTTGTCTGATTGGCATTCTAAGATGTTTGCCGTGCAGCACCTCCCTCTGACCTCCTCAGACCAATGCTCACTGTTCCGCTCCTGCCGTCATGGCTGCAACAGGAGTTCGTTTGAGATTTACATTTGCTACAACGCGCTCGTCTACTCCAATTCATGTCGCCGTTCGCTTTTTCACGTAGTGGGGTAGGATCGATGCTCTCTATCGTGGTGATATATCTGCAACTGGCTGGTATTGAACATATTCTTATCTGATCGGCGGTCTAAGTTTGTCTTCCGTCAGGCTTTTGTTGGGGCTTTTGAACGGCGATGCTCGCTCAGTTGGCAATCTGAATTTTGGCACACGGACAAGCCATGGACGATGACCAGAAGCAGAAGGTGTGTGAGTATGTGGAATGGCCGGTGCTTTAACGACGCGTTCGAGATTCCTAAGTCTCCTATCGTTTCTGTATCGTTTCTGTGGCGTTGTTGTCTATCCTCCCACCAGCTGCGAGACGACCTGCAGTTTGCAATCATGAAGCTGGAGCAGCTGACTGTTTTAGACCCCAAGGCGCCGACGAACTCGAAGAAGCACCCGCTGGAGATCAAGAGCCTCGTCGACGTGTTCGCGGTCTTTGGATACACTGCGGACGACTTCATCGACAAGCACGACCAGTGCACGATCTTCAAACGCATCCGCGGCGAGCTCGACGACTTGTTGCGCGATCTGTCGACCCACACGAAGAAATACGACAAAGCCGTGCTGCTACGCGACCGCCTCAAGCTCATCAAGAAGGAGTTCATCAATATGCAGGGCAAGTACGAAGTACGGCGCCAGGAGCAGGAGACACAACAGTTCCAGTGGGGCGTCGTGCTGGCTCGCAAGCGCACCGACGTCTCCTGCGACGTGCGCACAAGCGAGACCGAGCGCGAGATTCAGCACAAGCGAGAGAATCTTGAGAAGACGCACCGCGTAGAGAGAGCGCAGCTCGAGAGCTTCCTCAGCAAGCTGCCGGAGCCGCACACCAAGTTCTCCAAGCTGCTGCTCGAGCTCAAGGACACGGAGAAGAACTTGTCGCGGCTTCACCAGTTTGAAGACGCCAAGAACGTGTACCTGCGAGCAGACGCGATGGAGAAAGAGGAGCGCGCGAAGAACGCGGAGGTAAGGTTGTCGGTGAATTCCTAGGGTGGACGCTGTTTGATTTATCTGAAACTGGTGATGGTTGCTGAGCTTGACTGGTTGTATTGTGGTGGTGAAGAACTTTGAGCGAGTCAAAGAGATGAAGCGCTCTCTGCTCCAGGAGAAGCAAGAGCAGGAGGTTGCCGAGTTAGAGGAGAAACTCATGGAGAAGCGCTACATCCTGATGCGCGTAAACGAAAACCACCGAAAAACGTACGGCAAAGTACGCTCTTCTGTTGTATTGCTTGCTGCATGAGTCAACAGGAAGTCTTACGTGTCGTTTTCATATGCTCAGCGAATCCCAACGGTTGACGAACCTGAGTCACGACATGAGCCACTGCCACAAGATGGACTCGTACGGCAAGAAGCAGTTCTCGACCAACGCAGTGGCCGCTGTCCGCAAATCGCACCACATGTCGGGAACGTTCCGCGGCCAGCAGCTGCTCAGCACGGTACAGGGGAAACGACTGGAGGTCACGAGTCTCTGCAAGCTGCACGACGAAGAGCACGGCACGCTCCCAGACGGATCGGTAGGGTATCGAGACCTTTGTTTTGTTCTTCGCAACTGCTGTTGCCCCCACTGTTGCCAAGCCCTAACAACTCTGTCTGATGTGGAAAATAATGGTATTTG
Organism: Globisporangium irregulare; assembly: GCA_038051095.1. Classification (NCBI taxonomy): domain Eukaryota; phylum Oomycota; class Peronosporomycetes; order Pythiales; family Pythiaceae; genus Globisporangium; species Globisporangium irregulare. The sequence continues at coordinate 5,448 of JALBZZ010000376.1, forward strand.
GAGTACAGATCATCTACTCTGGTTGATCGAAGCATATACTAGATCGACTAGAGGTACATGATGGCAATGCAGATGCACTTCGTCTCGGTTCCTGCATCTTCTTCCAGATTGATCTGTGCACAGAATAATACCTAGCTCATAGTAGTTCTCAGGCTCCGAAGCACACGTTCCCATTTCCAAGCCAGCAGTTTAATCGGCATAGACAGAGCTCGTAAACAGAGTGGGTGTGAGAATGAGTGAGCTCTTGGAGAGCAGAAGAATCACCTCTGGGTGCTGTTGGGTGTGGGTTGGTGGTCGCACCTATCTGAATATCTACTGAACTTTCTTCAAATATACCCATTACCAGCATTGAGCGGTGGGTTCAAAGAAGAACAATCGTCAATCCGCATTTGTTCATACCAGTACTATTCAGCCTTTAGATGGGCATCAAGACAGATAGCTGGAGGAGCCCTTAAGCGATTTCTAAATGAGCGGCATCAGCTCCTGCCACGATGGTCTGCGAGCTAGACGAGCGTTCTTCGATGCGGTGGCGTTGAGTGATCTCACGACGCTCCGAACGCTCCTTGCCAGCGGTCTGATCACGGACGTGAACTCCCTGACCACGATGGACAGCAACGCGGACTTGCTGCTGTTCCGTGCCAAGGACGCACAGATCGCAGCGTTCCTGCTGCGCGAGTGCAAGGCGGACGCGAATGTGCGCAATATGATCGGCGAGACCCCTCTGTTTGATGCGGCTCGCAGGGACGACGACGGCGGCGTCAGCGTTGCGAGAGTGCTGCTCGAGAATGGCGCGGATGTGAACGCGCGCGATGTGGACGGCGGGACCGCGCTGCATTATGCGTCGAGTGCCGAGATGGTAAAGCTCCTGGTCGAGCGAGGAGCAAGCGCCCAAGCTTGCGACAAGGAGAAGCGGACGCCACTGTTCAACGCTGTGCGCTTTGGCCGTGCTGATGTGGTGGAAGAGCTGATCCGTGCCGGCGTCGATGTCCACGCGATCGACTTGTTTGGGCGAACGGCAACGGTCGCACTCGACTCGACTGTATATTTGGCGGGGTTCGAGATGCTGATCAAATCATACGCATCTGCGGGCGTGCTGCCTCATGAGGGGGAGACTTCAATGCACCGAGCAGTTGCGCACGGGACTCTGAGCCAAGTTCGCTTTCTCGCAGACCACGGGGTGGTCATTGATAGACCGTCGAGAACCCATCTTACACCGCTGTACTACGCTGCGTGTCTCGGTCACTGCGATAAGGTGACGTTCCTGCTGGAAAGAGGTGCATGCGTAAACGGTGACCCGTCGCTACAATACTTGCCGCTGCTTGTAGCTGCTCGCCACGGTCGCCTCGAAGTCGTCTCTTTGCTCGTCGCAAGAGGCGCGTGGTTCCGTCCAAAGGAGCCAGCACCAGAAAATGGCATTGCGACCTCAGGGACACTGATGTCCAGCCTCCAAGCGCTTGATCTACTGATCCAGGAATGCGAGACCGTCATGCCGGCTTTCTTGGAGGATGCGACCATCACGCTTAGTGCATGGCTATCGGTCATCCGGGACGATCTCGTCGGCATTTTGGAGCTCAGATGTCTCTGGTATCCTGTTTCATACAAGCTGAACGGCTTTGTGATATACGCGAGGACCGGCAAAGGTGAATTCAGCCACGCGACCTGGGTGGCGTACGGAATCGTGGCTCTCCGTTTGTGGAAGTGGATGATCGGGCATTCTTCCAGGAAAGCGCGAGCAAGTAGCGCTGGATCGCATGAAGATCAACTGCGGCAGCAGCGAAAGAGCCAAAATACTACGATACATCACATCATGAGTCCACGAGATTGGATTGACATTCGCATCCTTCGCGATGAAGCCGACGAGTCCCAAGTCGTCCGCAGAATAGTCTCTGATGAGAATCGAGCCGCGGAGGAGCAGCAAATAGACCGCATGAAACAACAAGAGCGCGCACTTCTCGAGGCGGCAGTGAAGCACGGACTTGACGAATTCAAGGCGTTCATCGTCGACGAGATCCGCAGAAGCAATGAAGATCGTCATGAGCAGAACACACAGTCAAATCATCGTCATCATTACCCTGTATGGTCGAGATTGCACAATGTAGCGCTGGCGCTGATGATCCTTCATGAGCAAACCATCGTCCACGGAGAGATCGCATCGAGTCGAGTCAGTCGAGAGCACAAAGGGATCACCAACGAGCCTACTGGAGAGAACCCTCTCTGTCAGAATGCAGAAGCGGCTGAAGACGGCGCGAAAGATCTGCAAGCAACCAAAGCGGCAAATGAACGAGAACACAGGAACCTGGAAGCGGCGCGATGGAAATCGCCCGAGGCACTGCGAGATGAGACCAGATCTCGCGCGTCCGATGTCTACAGCTTTGGGATGTGCATTCTCGAAGCCACTTCAGGTCAAGTGCCGTGGGGAAAAGTGTCCAGCGGAGTCGTCCGCGTACTTGCGAACATCGGTCGCCTGCCAAAGAAACCAGAGAACGTGAGCGACGAGCAGTGGGAGCTGGTGGCAGCCATGTGCGCGAGGGAACCCACAGAGAGACCCGTGATGTCATCGGTGGTGCGAACGCTGCAGGCCATTATGAATGGGGAACAACAACGCCGGAAGCAGCCCTGCTGGTCTAAAAGAGTGACCGCGTTTCCCGAGCTGTACCCTCTCTAGATCATTCCAGCTCCCCTGGTCACATGTGCGAGAAACCCCATTTACCTGCAGTCCCCGTCCTTCTTCGTGAGAGCAAAAAGGGAAAGAGGGGTGAAGGAAACGCACTGGTGGTGGTGGAGAAGAAGAAATTACTCGAGAGAAACCCAGGAAAAAGACCCATCTGAGTGCTTGCGAGAGGAGCATGGCTCAATTCAAAGGGGAAGTGCCGCTATACACCTCGAAACTGCGGCTGCCGCACTCGACGCGTGGCTCTAAATCCTCCTGACAGACGTCAACGAGATCTCGCTCACGTTCTGGTCCTCATGGACGCCGGTCGCGCGCAAACTGGAGCACTCGATGAGCTGCCTCAAAAGTGACTAGGACGTCTTGAATCATGAGGTGCGGATTCGATTTGGAGTAAGCCTACCTCATCATCTGGAAGTGGGTTTCGAATATGTCGAAAGAGAAGCAGCAAATGGAGAACATTAGAATCTGTCAACTGCTCTAAGTCATCAGGACGTGGATACAATCAGCAACATCGAATGAGTGCTTGACGATCTTCACGTTGTTCTCTGAAGTAGACAACTCGGAGGTGAACACCCGGAGGAAACCTTGTGGCCCCTGATTCTGCCTCCAAGTAACGAGGCACTAGTAGATGAGCCCAGGATATCCGTTGTTCGCTTGATCCAACCTCACGAAGAAATACTGGTGTAGAATGAGAATGCAGAGCCAGGTCGCCATGTGTGGACGAATCTGTACAATGCTGCGCTAGATTGTTGGCGGAATGACATGACCAGCAGGTGTGTTCGCGGCAACGTCGAACCAAAACGACAGCAACGAACGACAGCAGCACCAGCGCCAGCAGCAGTAAAGACGGCGACGGATAACTCGCCACAGATCTGCAGTCTGTGCACTGGCAATCACCTAAGTGTCTGTCTGAAAGGCGCTGCCGAGCCCTTGGCGTCTGATGTCTTTGCGCTCGGAGGGGGGATATGCGAAAACGAAGTTGTTCTGGTCGCGTGCCGTGGGGTGGGGGAGAGTGTCGAGCGGAGTCATCCGGGTGCTGGTGGAGATCAGCCGCTTGCCGAAAGAACCAGAGACCATGTGCGCGAAAGATCCAGCTAAGCGCCCAGCAATGGCGACTGTGCTACAGTCGCGAGCGCTGATCTGTATGGAATACAGTTTAATGATGGATGTATAGAGTCGGCTTCCATTTCCGGATATATCCGAAAAAACTTACTCGATTATACCAAATCGTCCAATCGTCTCATGTATACTGCACTCCATCAACGGAGAACGATCTTGGAAATGTAGCTTCATCATTCACAGATTTGTCGGCGTGAGACGCGCGGCAAAGAGCAGCAAGCAAGCAGCATGGCGAGCGGCCGCGATACGCTCATGGACAGCCAGGCTGCTCCCGTGGACGAGAGGGGCGGCGTGCAGTTGGCCACCGCAGACGATGCTGAGGAGGATGGGGACTGCGCGCCGCTGCTGCTCGTGCGCGCCATTAGCGACATCGACTCGCGCATGAAGCTGCTTGAAGACCACGCGGACGCGAATGTGGACGTGAACGTGAACGCTCGCGAGACGCCGCTCTTCCACGCGGTGCGCTACACAGACAACGTCAGCACGGCAAAGACACTGCTCGCCAATGGTGCGCACGTGAATGCTCGCGACAATTTCAAGGAGACTGTGCTGCATTTCGCAGCCAGTGCCGCGATGGCCAAGCTCCTGATTGAGAATGGCGCGAATGTTCACGCGTTGAACAAGTGGGGGCGGACGCCGCTGTTCCGAGCTGTGCGCTACAATCGTGCGGATGTAGTGAAAGAGCTGATCAGCGCAGGCGCAGACGTCCATGTCACTGACAAGTTTGGTCAGACCGCGATGTTTCAGATCAACGTCGCTGGTGACTCTGTGGCAGCGCTCGAGGTGCTGGTCAAGCATGGTGCGTCCGTACAGGTTTCTTCCGAGTTCATGGACTCTCCGTTGCATCGAGCAGCCGTGTACGGAAAGCTCGGAGCTGTCCGGTTCCTCGCAGACCACGGCGCGCCGATTGACGTGTCATTGGCGGGAAATCACACACCGCTGTTTGAAGCCGCGTCGAGCGGGCGGCTGGATGTCGTGAAGTTTCTGCTGGATAGAGGCGCGAGCGTGCATGGCGACCCATCGCACCGATACTTGCCAGTGGTGCCAGCGGCGATCAACGGCCACCTTAGTGTCATCGCAGAGCTGCTCGCGAGAGGTGCGTGGTTCGATTTGAAGCAGGACGACCCGAAAGTCGCGCCTTCTTCTTCTTCTTCTTTTTCAGGCGCGCGACGACTGAGCGATATTGAAGTGCTCGAGCTGATGATCGAGCACTGCAAGACAATTGTTCCTGCGCGTCTGGACGTCGCGGTGATCGCACTCGATGCGTGGCTCTCAAGGTTCGTGGCCAATCTCTACCAGCTCCCGCTCGCGTTCCGGTCGCTGTGGATGCAAGTCGCGCGTAAGTTGGAGCGGTTGCTGAGTCGCATTAAGTGCGAAGACGACGTCTCGACCCACAAAACGCGCGTTATGTTTGGCGTGATCTCGCTCCGGTACTGGAAGTGGACGCTCGAGTACTCGGCAAGAAGAGCAGCGCGACCGCAAGATGTGCACCCGATCAGCCGCCTGAGTCCGCAAGACATGGTCACGATTTGCATCCTCGACCGAGAGATGGACGAGTTTCAGCTCGCGCGCATGGTGCTCAATGGCGACGACTTTATGCGCGAAATGCAACTAGGACCAGATGGTAACTCGCAATCCGCGCTTGAGAGACCAAGCGACAAGATCACGGCGCTCAAGGCGTCCGTCGTCCGCTGGATCCCAGGCGTCAGTCGAGACGATGATGACGACGAGCAGCAGCCCGAAATGGAGCCAGAGCTGGACCTACGAAGGGTGTGGATGAAGCTGCTCAAGGCAGCGCTCGAGCTGACACAATTGCACAAGCAACAGATTGTCCACGGCGAGCTCGTGGCGAGAGGTCTGCAGCGGATACGCAGCAACAACGAAGCGCAACTGAGGGCTGCGATGAAAGAGCCACCGAGAGACCCGGAGGCGGTGCGCTGGAAGTCGCCCGAGTCCTTGAAGGGTGCGACCGATACGTTCGCGACCGACGTGTTCACGTTTGGGATGTGCATTCTCGAAGCCGTCTCGGGTCAGGTACCCTGGGGGCGAGTGTCCAGTGGGGTTGTCTCTGTGCTGGTGGGCATCGGTCGCTTGCCGAAGCAACCAGAGTGTATGAGTAACGACCAGTGGCAACTGGTGGTGTCTATGTGTGCCCGAGACCCTGCAGCACGGCCGAAGATGTCGACTGTCGTGCCAAAGCTCGCAGCCATCATGAAGCAGGAGAACAGCCGCAACAACAGCAGCCAAAAGCCTTGAAGTCAACTCGGAACTCGGAACTCGAAAAAAAGGGAGTGGTTCCATCTCGCCTCTAATAATAATAGATATTTAAGTTTAACGGGTTTATCGACCCAGGTGAATTGTATTTTTACTAGTGTGTACATTTATGATAATATAGAGGTTTATATCCACTTCCGCTTTGAACCATTTTTGTTCTTTTTTGGTTTCACAAAATTACCCAGAAGCTCATTTCCAAAGCCATCATCAGCCAAAGCCATCAGTCATGGAGGTCGTGGTGCTAGGGAGCGGTCCGTCGTCGTCCGTGCCGTCCATCCGGTGCTTGCTCACGAACGCCGCCTGCGTCGTGTGCCGTGAGGCACACGCTAACCCGCAATCCAAGAACCGCCGCCTCAATCCGAGCCTACTCGTGCGCAACCTCGCGAGCGGCGAGAACCTGCTCGTGGACTGCGGCAAGACGTTCCGCGAGGCCGCGCTGCGCGTGTTCCCACAAATCGGCATCACCTCAGTGCATGGCATCTTGCTCACGCACGGCCACGCGGACGCGTGTCTGGGGCTTGACGACCTGCGCGAAGTGCAGGCCTCAGACGAGCGCGTCGACCCGGTCACCAAGGAGACCCAGAAGATCGCCAGTAAGCCGCTCCTACTGCACTGCTCGCCCGCCACGCGCGAAGAGCTACGCGGCAAGTTCGAGTATATGATCGACAACGACGAGCCACTACCGTCAGTCGTGCCAGAGCTGCCGCTTGATGCTGTTGGTAATGCTGCTGGCGATACGGCGCCAGTGCCACCGCCGTTTCGCTGGGTGGCAAAGGCGCGCTTCCAGCTCTTCGAACCGCTTGAGCCTTTCGAATCGTGCGGCTTTGAGATCCTGCCATTCCCAGTGATCCACGGCGCTGGGTACATTTCGAACGCGTTCGAGTTCGGCAAGGAGATCGGCGTGCGCATCGTGTACATCTCGGACGTGAGCGAGCTGACGCAAGAGGCGAAGCAGCTGCTGAACGACAAGACGCGGCCGCAGATCGACGTGCTCATCATCGACGCGCTGTACGTGAGCAAGTACCACAGCACGCACATGAACCTGCAGGACGTGCTCCGTGAGATCCGCACGATCCGCCCGAAGCGCACGCTGCTCACGGGCATGAGCCACGAGCTGGACTACGCGCGCGACAGCGCGATGCTCGAGAAGATCGGACAAGAAGAGGGGCTGGCCATTGAAATGGCCTACGACGGCTTGCGCTTGGCGTTCCCTCATCCAATACCGAGCTACCAGTAAAGCTACGATTGAAACCAGGCAGCAGCATCATAATAATCAGCCTGCTGTCAATAGAACTATCCCTTCGCCTTTGGTTGAGTAGCAGTATTGATTTGCTGGTTACGACAACATTTGTGGTTCTTTGAACCCTTCAGATCGAGGTCTCTGGCTTTGTATCCTGGGTCTCAGCCAGCAGCAACCCATTTTCCTGCATGAGCGCTTCAAAGTACACGATGTCCAGCAGTGCAGTGGATGAAGCCTTGTTCGGGTACAGGCGGTGGAAGCACTTGATCAGGTACGGGATGAGCTCTTTGCGGAGAATCTATACATATAACAGGATACACAAAATCGTTAGAAAAGTGAGTCCAGCTACATGCACAAGGAATCGACAGAGCAACATACCTCGACGGTGCTCTGCATGGACTCGGTCAGCACTTGCCGCTTGGTGCTGCTACTGGTTGGAGTGTTGTTCTCACCGCTGTTCAATTGTTGTCCACTGGCGCTCTTGGACTCACTCACTATCCGGAGCTTGTTCTCTTTGCAGAAGTCTGCGATCGCGAGCAGCACAGAGCTGATGGTGGCTTGCAGCTTCTTCGCCAGGCGCGTCTGCAGCGACGCGATCGTGCACAGACGCAATTCATTCAGTGACATGAGCAGCGCATTCGTAAACTCGGCGAGGATCGGGAACGCCATAAGCGCGTGCGGGGGCGAATAGTCTTCGCCTGTACCTGCCACTACTGCTCGTGATGTGAAGGGCGAGATGCCATTAGAAGCAGACGCACCACCAGCAGCGCTGGTAGCAGAAGCAGATCGGTACGACGCGATGACGATCGGCGTCTTAGAGAGCGACGGTGAAGTGGAAGGCGGCAGAGAGTGCGCACTCAAATTGTCTTGGAACTCGCGCGTCGCGGTGCGCCATTGCTTCCCCATGAGCTCCAGCACGTGGTCCTCAAAGTACACAACGAGGATAGCACGAAAATCCACGCCCACGCGTCCGAGCGAGCCACCGAAGAACAAACTCTGCTCCAGAACCGTCGCGAGCGAGCTGAAGTCGTCGATCTTTGGCAGTTGTCTACGTGGTAAAATACAAAGATGCACATAGTTAGCAAGCTCGACGTTGGAGGATAAACAATACATTAGAAACCACGAACATCACGCATACTTCATGAGGATCTGGATGAAGTCAGCGACGGTTGTCGTTGCCCAGCGACACAGCGGCGGGTCCACTTTCCCATTTACAGTCTGTCGAACATCAGAGTAGCCAGTACGTGGTACAACACCGGGTGTTAGAATCATCGTACACTAATATGACAGCACCATTGCTAGAATTTGAGCTTTGTACCTCGTTGCCGAAGATGGCCGAGTACTGGGTGATCATATCGAACCAGCTCGTGCGCTTGATGTCGATGATTTGGATCGTCTACAAACAGCAGAGAGAATCAGTGCAATTTCTCAATGACTCCACATATCTACATCACATCACATCGCTCGCACGTACGTATTGGTAGGGGTCGGCAGCCGACACGCCCCGACTGAGCGACGACAGCCACACGTTCCGACAGCCCAGGAACTCTCCTTTCAGCTGCTTATCGTACTCGGGCGTGCCCACAGGAGCGCTGGTTGTCCCCACCAGCCCGTCGAGACGCCGCAAGTAGCTCACGATGCGCACGCAGAGCGCCAGTTGGAGATCCTCGCGGAGCTTCTGCAGAAGCTTCTCGCGCATCATGCTTGCCATCTGAGCCACCTCGCGCACCTATAACACAACGAGAATGTTAATGAGTGAGGACAGTGCCGGTGTGACTTGGATGAAGGGATAGTCGAACACGCACCAGCGTGGCGATCACAAAGTTCGGTGTTACTTGGGAATCACGCGTCTGGAACATCTCGTTCGCAAATTGGATCACGTCGAGCGCCGAGTCGAAGAGCTCATTGTGGATGCACGCCTCCAGCAGCTGCGGGATATCCAGGAGCTCCGTCAACTGTGTGTCACACACATAATATGAATGATTCGTTGTTAGAAAAGTCGATCGCATCAGAACAAGGGGATTTCCATATTCCATCCCATACCATATACATAGATAGCTTGCAGCTCTTGTACCTGCAGGTAGTGCTCAAATACAAACTGGATGTCGCCGTGCTTGGCGACGACGCTCGCGACCTCCTGCTGGAAACTGGCACAGTACTCCTTCAGCTCTGGGATGAAACTCGTGATCTGGTTTGTCTCGTCCTTCAGCTGCGTCAGCTGTACAGATCAACAGGGCACACGGCAAACAGAGCGTTAGCTGTGGTTAGCGCATGCATGCGAGGGGGATCAACTTGAAGGCGTTGAGCTTGTCTATGAGCCACGCACGTCGTCCTTCACGATCGCCGAGCACTGGTTGCTCTGGATGAAAAGGTGGTAGTTCTTGAGCACGAGGTTGCGCAGCTGCTCGGCCGCGTTCTCCGCTTGAATCTGCAGGCGCCACGGCTCCTTGCGCAGCTCCTCCAGTGAGCACTCGCGCAGCGCCTGCGCTGTAGTCGCGGTTGACGTCATTTCTTGGGTGTTGGCTAGATACGTGTGTTTGTTTGTGGAAAAAGAGGTCTTTGTGGGGATAATCATACTTGTGCAGACATAAGGAGTAACTCGTAATTTGCGCACCTCAATATAACTGCATGATGTGTTCTTGTAAATCGATACCGAGTTCAGCATCTCGCAGCCAGAACAAATTGTTTCTCACATAAAAACCGCTAGTACAATATCTGGCATTAATTATCGTAAAGATTCGAATTTACTGCAAATCATGTGTACATCTGCTACCGAATTATATCATTGTAGAATCTAATCTTGCGATATCTATCGAAGTTCCAATTTCGTCTGTTCGAGAGCTGGATATATATCAGTCTCTGACTTGGTGGGCATGCAAGTGCGATCGTGACGCAGCCACCTCATTTGAGGACCTGGCCGCTTGACTTGCATTTGAGTGACACTGTTCATGCCGCCTGCATTTTTTGGGCCTTGGGACCCTTTCAACTCTCAGTCGAATAGTCGAACGTCTCTTACTACGAAGGAAAATCCGGTTCACCCTTCGGCGCATCACCAGAATGATCCTTGACATGCACCACAAGGTCTCGAGCTGATTGTCGATCAGCTATCACGAGGTTCTCCTACCAGCGTTCCAGACCTCTGAGATGACGCGAAAGTACAAACAAAGCGTAGCAACATACGCTGCAGCCACGGTTGAGCCTGCTGGAGCGCGACGCAAGCTGTCAAGTGCTTTGGTGCGCGCGATGATGGCTCTATCCCACTTCAAGTTCAAGAGCCTCCTCAACTACAAAATGGAGAGGTCCGGGGTCGAGTGATCGAATGCAGTGAGAGTACACTTCGAAGGCGTGCTCAAGATGCGGGAACGTGAAGTACGGTCTCGGAGCCAGTGCCATCTACGAATGCCATTCGTGTCGCCTCACTAGGACCGAGACATCAACGCCAGTAAGAACATCTCCATGAAGAACGTCAGTCACTTGCTACAATAGGCGAGGATAGACTCATCAGTGAGCCTGCATCGCGGAGACCTGCCAGCGACACTGGCGACACAGACCCAAAAATACAGGCGAACTTCAATGCACGGTGCACTTAGTCACACACACTCCTCTAGCGAAAACTCGGTCAGGTTTCTGCACACAAACTCACTCACTCACTCACTCCACGCCCAGCTGCAACCTGCGGGTGTGACGCATCGGAGACATTCCCCCACTTCCACAAGAAAAATCTCATACATTCCCAGGAGTTGCAGCTTCAAATGAGGCGCTGAGGTCAGTCCGTTGATTAGCGAACTCGCAGCAAAAATGGCTACCACTGCCACTACTAATCCAATGTGTACAACTCCAACGAGCATACTGTACCAAGTTCTTAGGACGAATAAGCAGGGTCGAGTCCCAATTGCGCCACAGGTGGTAGAGGTTTCTAGTGTGAGCCTGCACCTGTGCAGCGACACAGGCCCAAAAACTACAGGCGACAAAACAGGGTGGCATTCTCGAATCTGAACGTTCTTCCTGTGAGTTTGGAAAAGCACCCATTTTTGTCTTTTGACTTCACCTGTTTACGTCACAAACCAAAGTTCAAGTTACCACGCCTTTTATAATGCACTATGAGTTTTTCGTGACTTATAATATATATTAAGAAGGCTTTTCATAATATAAGTACATTAAAATTATATATATGAAGGTGAATTATGAAACAAACTCTTTGTAAAAGCAAAGCTGAACTTTTGCGCGTGTCGACAAAACATGCACAAAAAACGCAAGGGGGTGATGAGCGGGATTGCTTGCGTTGCATTGGCTGCTGCCTCTCGTCATCCTCATCATGCTGCTGCTGCGGGCGTGTGCGTGCTCTTCTGCTGCTGTTGCTGCTGTGGGGGCGTAGCAGGCAGCTCACAATTGCTTTTGCACCAGAAGCCGCACTCTCGAAGCACCCCGCAGCCCACATCGTAGTTCGCTCCCATCACCAGCATCATGCTCTGCCAACGCCGCGCCACCAATCTGATCAGCTCGCGCTTCCTGAACGCCGCGCGCCGCAATCTCTCGGCTGCTGCGACGCCAGCGTCCTCGGCCGCACGCGTGGAGCAGGAAGAGCGCGCGCCGACGCGCTACATGCCGGCGACTGCGAATGGCCGCTTCCTCATCGAGCAGCTCAACGAGCACTGGAGCTCGGCGGTCGCGGCGATCGACTTCAAGGTCGGCAACGTCATCGGCACGGCCCCAGGCATCTTTGTAAGTCTTGTGCGCATGCATGCCCCATTGCTTGTACTGCCGATGCGAATTGCTTGCTGACATTGCCATGCTGCCGTCGTTTGTATTGTTGATCCACCGTATAGCACTCCCGCCCTACACGCTTCACGATCCAAGTGGACGCGTCCAAGCACCTGGAGTTCGCTGGCGGCCTCGAGTACGTGAACCACAGCTGCGAGCCGAACGCACGCCTCGTGGTGTCCGAGAACACGCCCGAGGTCGCTTTCGTCGCGACGCGCGACATCAAGGAGGGCGAGCACTTGTCGTTCGACTACAGCACGAGCGAGTGGGACATGGACGAGAAGTTTGACTGCCGGTGCGGCTCATCCAAGTGCCGTGGCCACATCGGCGGCGCCAAGTACCTCAAGGACGAGCACGTTGCGGCCTCGATGCCGCTGTTCACGCCGCCGATCCTGCGCCTGCTGCTTGACCGCAAGATCGCTTCGTCGCCTTCGTCTTCGCCTTCTTCCAGCGCGGAATAGACCGGTGATTCGCCCACACACCCACTGTTTAGCTGCTGAAGAGATACGAAGGAGGCTTCAGTGGTGACGTTTTTGTTCATATATCTAATATGGTGATCGTCGTATATCATAAAGAGTAAATAAAGCACACACACACTTACACGCACTTACCGACTCTGCTGGCTTCCTATTCCTCACGTTCGCTACTGGTGTTGTTCTCATTGAGCAGATCGTCGAGGATGAAGTTGGTGATCCGTTCCTGTAGCTGCGCTGACTCGTATCTGAGAAGCGAATGCACGAGCATCACGGGCCGGCGAGACAAAGAAGACGACGAAGGTCGGAACGCGGACGTGGATCTGGGTGGATGGTAGAAGTGCGATCGTGGAGTACAGTTGCCGGTGGTTGTCGCTGTGGACCCAGAGGTTACATCAACGATTAAGTTGCGGCGCATGTGGTCCGCGACTTGCGAGACGCTCGTGCGGAACTGAGTCTGCATCACTTGCAGATCCTCTTGTGTGGCTTGATCACTGTCCATTCTAGCTGAGAGGCTCTGCATTTGCCGCTTGAGCTCGTCACTCCCAGCTGCGCGAATCGACAGGATCCGCTCGAGTTCCACTTCAACCTCTTGCTTTATACCTGAGGTATCAACTTTGTCGTCGCTGGTAACACCATCGTAGCGGGACGAGACGGTATGCTTGGCGAAGATGCTATTCGCGGTGTCTTTGACAACCTCGTAGAGGACGCGAGAGGATCCCAGAGCGGTCAGCTGCTTCGTTTCGCTGTAGGCTGGCGTGACAACCTAGGAATTGTATGCAAACACACACGTGGGGCAAGTCGGTGAGTATCTCTGTCATCGACAATCATCCGTCCGAATTAGAGCAATTTGCGTTGGTACATACGCCATCCACGCTGATCTCGAGCCGCTGAACGACCAAACTGACAAACTCTCGCTCGGCAAGTTGTGACGATACTGTAGCTTCACGATTCGCTTTTTCAGTCGATTCTACACGAGAAGTTGCCACGTTAGCCGCAACAAGTGCAGCGCTTTCGGCATCCGATGCATCGTCAACCTCCTCGCAAGTAGTCGCATTTGCACTGTGAGCATTGCTTTGCCGTTGCTTCTTCTTGAGAGTCTCGGTGATTTCAGCACTCAGTACTTGATCGCAGAGCTCTTTGAAGAGAGCGTCCGTGAGTTGATCAACGCATACATCTCTGGCCGCATCCCCTGATTCTGCCAGTGCTTCTTGAACGATGGTGTTGCTGCTTTGCTTGGTCAATTTTGCTTCAAATGGAGGTTCGGTTTCTGCGCGATCAGCTAAATCAGCTTCTATAGAGATGCTGTCGACAGACTCCTCGCTATCGCTTATTATTCCCTCAACCTCCGACTCTCTCATTAATCTCCCAGTAAATTGTGCTTCATTCAAAGTAACTGAGAGCCGACCACGCATTTCCTGCGCATCTACACATACAGCACCACAAGTTAGTGCCTCCACTGGCAGTTGTACCCGTACAGGCTGCAGATATACTCGTACCTTTCATAACATCGTCAAACAAGGCTCCGTAAATCGCGTCCGTGAGGTGATGCACAAACCCAACTCCGTCCCTGTGCGCAGACGAATGGAATGGGTGGTCAAGTCCAGCGCCTGTCACATCATCTTGATGCTCCTCAGAGTCATATCGCAAGATTTCTGCAGCATCACCGGCACTCGTTTGCTGCTGCGCCGTTCCTTCAGCTGCTTGTTTCGATACCGGAGAGTTGCCTCCTCTGCCTGTAATCTCTTCGCCATCTCCTGCATCAAAGCTCGGCGATGGAGCGCATTCGTCGCCGTCGCTCTCAGAAGCGATCTCTTCACCAGCGAGATTGTCGTCACTTTGATCATTCTGGCCTACAACCAATTCTTTTGTTGACGCGAGCTCATTATTAGAATCGCCTGGTTTGTGGGCTCCCATTGGGTCTATCTCTTCGACATAATCGAATGCCGCCAAGAGATCGTCTTGTACACAGGCTACGGGTTCCACAGCTTCGACGTAGGAGTATCCACTCAGCAAGTCCATTACGTCAGAGTCGAATTGAACGGAAGCATCGTGGCCAAGACGAGTGTCTTGATCTAGCAGCGATGCTTCGTAATTCGATCCCGGGCATTCGTCTCCATCAATCTCTTGAAGTTTGCCCGCTATTAGCGCACCCTCATCGACGAGAGGCGCATAGGCATTTGAGTTATCTGCGTCACCGAGTTCATCAGCTTCGCATGCAGCGATACAGGAGACCGCGGGCAAAATCAACTCAGAGATGACAGGCACGCGCTCCGCATCCTCGACGTACAGATACCCAGCCAGCAGATCCAAGCCCTCTGTAAGACTTGCCACAATCACACTGTCAGTCTGGCAAACCATGTCGCTCGTCGCTCCCCACACAGTCTTCTTCTTGCTCTGTGCGGCTATTTCTCCAGGGTTTGCGCTTTGCTTCACCTTCGGATCTGTGATTTCGGCAATTTCAATGAAGTCAAAGTCTTCCAACAGATCCGTTCGATCAAGATTGAGGGCCTTTGCCTTGTAGTCAGAGTGCTTGGCTTCCAGGTGCATGGATTCGAGTCGATTCCGCTGGCGAGTCAGCTCCAGTGCCGCCTCGTCCATCCGCAGATTCGCCTCTGTGCGCTCCATCTCGTCCCACAGACGCTTCTCTTCGCCCGTTAGCTGCTCCCTGCGCTTCTCGACGTGCATGTGCTTCTGGATAGATATAATCTCATCTTTTCGCGTCAAAATCATCTGCTTCAGCTCTTCCAGTCGCTTTGTCTGCTCCTCGATGCTCTTGGACAGAACCTCTTCCTCGTGGCTAATAGAGACCGACAATTGCGCTGGGAGCACGCACAAGTCTTCGTGTAACTCGACTTGAGGAGCGACCAACAGATTGTGAGCTTCGTGATCCGCTGAGTCTGCGCTAGTTGCTGATGCTCCTGCTTCTGCTACCGGTTGGTGGAGCTGAGAGATGGTGACTTCCAGCGCAGCGGAGAGCTGGTCGATGGACACCTCATCGTGTTGGTCCTCTTGAACATTGTCAAGCTGATCAGGTTGACAATCAAGCGTTGATGGATCCTGAACCCTATCTACATTCTCGAATATTCCGTCATCCATGGCTCCAAGCGAGGGCTTCAGGTCCACTTCCGACGATTCAGAGGCTCTCTCAAACTCCTCTTCAGAGTATTCATCATCGTTGTATCCATCTGACGCGGCTCCATCATCTTCAGTAGTCGTCGTCTTCATTTTGTTCTCATCACGAAGGTTCTGCTCTTCGTCGTCGACTTCTTCGTGTGTCTTCATGGACGTCGCCGACTTTGCATCATCGTCATCAAACGATTCGTCTTCATACTCATCGGCGTAATCATCAATGCTCCCTTCCCCATCATCACTCGCCACTGCAGCCCCATCATCACCCGCTTTTTCGCCATCAAAGTCGTTCGATGATGCAGCTTCATCATCCACCGGCGGTTCACTAGGAACCCCCGAGCCCTCAGCGCCATCTTCAGAAACGCTCGCAAACTCGTCAGCCTCGGACGCAATTTCATTCTCAGCATCGACGATATCTGCGGTCTTTGTAGCTCGATTGTCCTCGACAAATTGGCTTTCTTCCTCTGTAAAGGAGGATTGGTAGGCATCTTCCTCGTATGCATCGTCTTCGTAGCCGTTGTTCCCAAAAGAGTCAACTTCGTACTTGTCATTTGGGTCGACTTCTGCTCTGATAGATCGAGCAACTTCTTGAGACTTGATGGTAGATTTGCCAGCTACCACGAGCGGTTTTGGAATCGAAGCACTCTTTGGAGGAAGACTTTGAACTGTTTCGAACACTGGTCGGGTTGTAACAAGCACCTCTGCACTCGTAGCTCTAGAGTCTGGCGGAACCCTAGCAAAGCCTGGGAATGTTTGCTGCACAGTCGCCATTTCGTGCTCCAGTTGCTGCTTGATGTGATCCTTCGCTTTGCTCAACTCACCATGAACATCCATCTGGATTGCCAGCTGCGCGAGAGTGTTCACCTGCCGCTTCTCTTCCTCGAGCTTGAATTTGTCCTTCTCCAGCTTGATCAGCCGCTCTTTCGCCTGCACAAGCTCAATCACCTTGATCTTCTTTCGCGCCAACTTCTCCTCTGAGTGCTTGACTTCGAGCTCGTTGTGTCGCTTTGTCAGTTGCTGTAGCTGACTGATTTGCTCAATCAGCAACCTTGTCATCGACGAGTCTTCGGATCCAGATTGGTCAATCACGATTGTAATTCCAGCCACATCAAGCTGCTTCGACACGTTTTGCGATTCGTCTTCCTCATCACGCTCGTGACGTGGAACATCCGTTTCAAAATCGTTGGAGTAGAGTAAATTGTTTTCGACCCTTGCGCCGACATTTTCTTGTTCATCCTGGATTGAAGCGTCCTCGTGGACATCGCCATCACCATTGCCGTCCTCACTATCGTCTTCAAAGTCGTCCTCAAAGTTCTCCGAGTGGATCTGTGAAGAAGCAGCACCATCATCATCACTCACGCCCTTGTGTTTGGCGTCCTCCTGGATCGCATCGTCAATAATGTCGTCTTCCTCGTCACCATCAACTTGCTTCGAGGGTTTCGAGGGTACTCCGCTCTCGCTGATGGAAGCGAATTCGTCCTCGTAATCGCCCTCACTCTCTTGGCGCTCCGCCTTCTTTTCCTTCTCTTTGCTCGTGACCGAATGCTCGTCGGCCTCATCCTCAGCAACAGAGACTACTGCGCTCGAAGTTTCACTCTTAGCAGAGTATTTCTCGAAACCGCCGTCGATCGATCCATCATCCTCAACATTGTCATCATTTTCACCCTCGAACTTCTGCACAGCGCTTTGTGCATCGCTATTGCTCATAGAGGCAAACTCTTCATCGTATGCATCGTCTTCTTCTTCATCGTCGTGCGCACTCTTGACGCTTTCGTTGGCTGAAACATCGTCAGCTTGGCCAATCTCCGAAGCCTTCCCGTCACTTCCCATGCTGCTGCTGATGCTGCTCTGGAGTTTAACGTCACTACCATTGACTTTGCCACCATCGGGCTCGAACTCGGCTTTTCCGCTGACCAAGTTGAACTCATTGCCGTACTCATCCTGAACATCGTTTGCTTCATTCTCATTGTTCTCTTTCGCTAGGACTTGACGGGTTGGTACTTGGGTGACTGAAAATGCAGAGACACACTGAGATATCTGCAATGGCACTGCAACGGTCAAACTCGGATCTGCTCCAGCCATGAGCGATTGGAAAGCGAGCAGATCCTGGTAGTAGCGCGCCATTGAAGCAGCCCGGAGACTCTCAACGTTGGCTTTTTCTGATAGAAATGCCATTCTTGTCGCTTCTTTCCGCAGCAGAAGCTCTTGCTGCTTATTTGACACTCCATTTGCGTCGGCAATTGCTTCGTCAATGGACTGGAGGTCGCGATAAAACTTTCGTTCGAGTACTTGGAGTCGCACGAGGAGCAGAGACTCGTCACTTCTCTTGCGCATTTCCAAATCTCGCTCATACGCTCGAGTCAAATCGTCTGTGTGAGAGCCACCATTCCACAGGTCGACTGAAAACATATCTAGTTCGACCTGTCGGCTGGTAGCATCCCGCCTCATCCGCACCTCTATCGGCATCGCTCGTTCTGGAATATTCGCTGCAGGTGCTATTGGGGCAGGTTTGCTCTTCGGCTCTTCTTTCATACTGCCGCTGAACTCGGATGAGTACGCTGAGCCGCCAGAAGCCACTTCATCGTTCTCCTTGAAGTTGCTTTCGTCTGGAACTTCGTCTTCAATATCGTCAACAGATACAATGCTTGCGCTTCTTGCTTCGTCATTCTCTTCTTCTCCCTCGTCCTCTGCAATCTCCGAGCCATTGTTTATGCTCTTCTTGACTGCATGAACTTGAGAGGTAGTTGAGACATCGAAATCGTCCTCGTAGCCCATCGAAGCAGACACAACTTGTGGCGTGGGGTCGTCCTTCTCACTCGCGTATTTTCCGTCGCTGATAGCACTCGTTTCGTCAACGGCAGAGGACGCTGCGCTGCCATCTCCGTCGCTCTGACCATCACGCTCTTCATCCTCTTCTCCATATCTATCACTGTGGATCTCGCCATCTTCGTACGAGTTTGTGGACGATGCCGTAGACTGTTTGAGCTTCTCAGTCAGCTCATCGTTTTCATCCAACACGCTTTCAGCGTTGCTGCCGCGACTCGAAACCGCGTCGCTCTCCTGTTCTTCCTCGTCTGGGATCTCATTTGCTGACCTAGAGGACACCATTTCAGATGTCGACTTCTCAGATCGCTTGACGCTGTCCTGGACCACAACGGATTGGCTTTCGCGCTCGAAATGATCTTCTTCGTACTCTTCTTCTTCACTGTACGCTTTGTCATCAGCAGATGCCTCCTCGTCCATAGACTTTGCTGAAACACCTCCAGACTGTGTTGTTTGGAGCTGGTTCACTGCTGAGTTCTGGCGCATCATCACCTGCTCTTTCTCGGGAGTTTCGTACTGAACTGCAGCATCGCTGAAGTACGGACTCGTAGAAGTCCCTGACTCGGCGTAGAGCTTTGCATTCGTAGCCGCGTCCATACGCTTGAGTTCGTCTGTTTGCACTGTCGACTCGCGCAGGCTCACCCTCTTGAGCTCGTTCTGCATACTTACAGTGGTAGCCGCGAGCTCACTCGCCTGGGTCTGTTGAATCACTTCGAGCTCCTGCATCACGTCTTGCAGGTCGCCGTCGAATTGCTTGGAGAGGATCGCGTGATCGAGCGCCAGTTGGTGGCTTGTCAGATTATTTTCCATTTCTTCCTTGAACGCGTTCGCGACGTTCATCGTCTCTTCCTGGGCTTGCTCGACGATCTGCGCTTGCTCCATCATGGCAAGTTGCAAGTGGGCGTCATGGATTGCTTCGTGGTACTCCACTTCCGCTAAAAGCAAGCGCGCCAGCGCTTTCGGGGAGTGCACGCGCTTCAGATCGTCGTGGTAGCTCTGGGAAAAGAGCGTGTCTTCAACCTGGTGCTGCTGCTGCGTTTGTTGCAGCATGAGTTCGGAGCGATCGATCACAGTTTTGAATTTCCCAACATTGTTGTTTCGCGTGAGGGGCTCGGAACTGGCGAGCATGTCGTTCCAAAATATCGACGCTGGAGGCTTGTTATGTTGCAAACCGTCTTGACGTGTTTCAGAATCTGGCGTGCCAGTCTCTATGGTGGCTGACAGCGATGCTTGTTGCTCTCGGAGTCTCTCGTCCTCGATTTCTCGCATGATGTCTTCCAGACGATTGAACGGCAGCACCGACTCGACACTGCTTCGGTCAACCTCACGAGTCTCCTTCACGTATCCGTCGCTTTCGTCCTCAGAGTCAGAATTTGAAGTGTGCTTTGCGGTCAGCGAATCCATGACGGCTTTGAGTTGCTGATCTTTCAGCTCCTGCTCCAACTTCAGTGCTTCGAGTTCCTGTTGGCGCTGCTTCTCGGCTTGAGCTCTTGATTTCTGCTGCTGTTGAAGCCAGATCTTCTTTGCAGTGCTGTTGATGACGCTGAGCGAGTCGTCGGCTTCGCGGATCATCCTCAGAAGAGCTTCATTTGGTTCAGCCGTCTTGCTCACTGGAGGAGTGGGCACAGCATGCATTGGAGCAATCTCGTCCCTTTGGTCATGCAAACTTGAATGGCTTGACGCGTTCCGTTCCGCAGCATCTTCGCTACTCAAAGCAGCCTGGTCTCTCAAGTGACGTTGCTCCATGTAAGCATGAATGGAAGCTTCAAACTGGTCTGTCGAGCGGTTCGACCGGTCGGAGCCTAGTGATCTATGAGAACTCGAGAGTAGTACCTGTGCTTGATCATACTGAAGCTCTGACCTTGACGACGCACTTGAAGCAGAGGAGGAATGCCTTGGAGAGACCTCACCACCATCGCTATCAGCATCGCCTCCATCATCACTATCGTGCTCCATCGGCCATCCCACCTTGATGTTGTGGATTCCGATAGATCGAAGATCAAACTCAGGAGTATCGACGGAACTTATTTGCGCAGTCGCCGAATCGACAACGATTGATGCACTGGTTGGGAGTCGGACTTCTTCGTCATGTGCGTTCATGCGGAATCGCGTATTGACTATTCGGTGCTCTTCGTTTTCATCTTCATCTTCACGACCAGACTTCTCACCATTGACTGCACGCTGATCATCTCCAGAGTCGTTGGACAACGCTTCTTCGGCTTCAACATACCTCTTCAGCATACTTGCTTCATCCTCAGATCGCTCTTCATCGTGTTCACAATCGTCACTGGCTGCTTCCTCTTCATATTTGCCACTTCGTTCGGGAACATTTTCAAATAGATCTTCGCGGTCATCATGCAGATCTGCACCTCCTTTCACGATGGAAGCTTGCAGACTGTCTTCGTTATCGGAAGGTTCCTCTTCCTCCTCTCTCATCTGAACGTGGACAGATACTGTAGAAGGTGGCGCTCCTTTGTGGATCTTCATGCCATTCACAAGCATCGAAAGCCTCTGAGTTTTCTGCTCCAGCTCCAGCAATCGGTGTAGTCGCACATCTACCTCAGTTGGTGCTGATTGTGCATAGGATGTCGTCGACGAGTGCTTGTCATCAGCCGACGAGTAGCCTATCAAAAATGATGCATCGTATCCGCTGCGCTGCCCACCAAAATTGTGCAGATCAATCGCCCTGTCGTGCATCTGATTCCGGTTGTTTCGCTGATTTTCTTGGTCCGATGCGATGAAGTGATGGCCTTCGTCATCTGTAAACAACTCACGCACCTCAGTATCATTAGCGTCGCCATCTTCACTCATCGGGACTCCGAACTTCTTTTCTTGAGCTACTCTCCGTCGGGGAAACTCTCGCTGAGGTGAGTGGTGGTCTTTCTCACTTCCGAACGCATTTCGACTGCGCTTGAAACTCAATTTCTTGGAGCGCCGTAGGCTCTCGACTCGTTCTTGCTCCAGTTTCTACAGATAGCAAAATGGCACCGTCAGCTTCCACAACAAACATACCCAGCGACTAAACTGAAAACACCAGTCTAGTCCGCATATACCTCCAACTGGAGTCGGCGCCTTTGTGTTTCCAGCTCTCGTCGCTGTTTTTCCTTCACGTTGTGCAGTTTCCGACTCTGCTTCTGGAGTTCCATGTACTCCCTCGCGAGCTCTCGTCGCTCTGTCTTCTCCTTTATCTCCACAGGATTCGGTTCAGGCTCTTCACTTCTAACAGGTCGGTTCGGCTTTCTATTACTTCGTGATCGCTTTGGTGGATGCGCGTGCCCTTCTTCTTCGATGTTATGCTTGGGCGTTGAGATTGATTCCGCTGCTGCTTCCTGGGAAGAACCTGAAGACGGATTTAAAATACCCACTTCATGACCTTCATGGCTTTCTTCTCCAATAGACTGGCGAACATTATCCTTCGGTGCAAACTCGCTTGAGTCTCCCAGCAGGATGGAGCTTGACACCGACCAAGAACCTTGATTTGTCGGTTTTTCTTTCTTTGCTCTTCTCCTCACCTCCGGTGCAGCGGTTCGAAGACTCGCACTTCGTCGGGCCATTTGCAGCGTTATCGCCTCGGTCATTCCTTTCAGTCGGTCATTCCTGCTTTGCGACTGCTCCTTCCGGCGTCCGCGCTGTCGCGGCACAGGTGGCTTTCGCTTCGGTTTGTCTAATTGGTCATCCGGCCGTTTTACTGCTGCAGCTCCAGTTGATTTGTCGATCAGTTCGTAGTTTGGCTCGCTCTTCAAGAAGTGTTTCTTATTTCGCAGTCGAATCGCCTCCGACATTTGCTCCACGTGCATCTTTTTCCGCTGCAATGCATCAAACTGCTCTCGTTCTCTCTGTTCGTGTTCTCGCAGCTCTGAGGCAGCAGCCAGCACGCGTTCTCGCTCGAGCAACTTTTGTCGCTTGCTGGTCTCGCTACTTCTGTGCAGAAGCTTCAGCTGCACGAAGTCCGTGGATGGATCCTCATATATGTGCTCTATCGACTCGTCCACCTCTCTCCACGGCGTCTTGTTATTGCTGAGGATCTCTGAGCTCGCGTGGAAGTGGTTGATTGGCGTGCTTGTGTTCTTTGGGTAATGACTTTGGCTCGTCGTCGAGTACCCAAGTGTCGAGTGCTCATGAAATGTGGTGTGGAAAGCTTTGCTCGCTGCTCTGGTTGCGTTATCCTCTTCCTCAGATCGCTGGGTCAACAGCTGCAGATCTGTTGAGTTTCCAATCGTGATGCAATTGACTCTGTCGTGGCTGACCTGGAGGTCTGCTCGCTTCGGTAGGTGAGCGTAAGCATCGAGTGCAGGAGCTTCGGAAGACACCATTATCTGTCTGGACGCCGACATGTCGTGAAAATGGTCGGAATTGGTGACGATTCTCGGCGGGCGTTGCACAGCTTTGTGGCGAGCTTCCTCTACTCTCGCCAATGACTCTCGGACAACTCGCGACGTTCTATCCTCTCGCGATGAACTTTTCTCTTTAGTGAAGTTTGTACCGGCAGCACGTTCTTTGGGCTCAGTCGCATGAGAAAAAGAGTCTGCGGTGCGTGGTGTTTGCCTTTGGCTCAAGCTAGCCGAACCTGAGCGCTCTGGTCGTTGCTTGCTGCTTGAATCGCCCTGCAGCTTTCGCTTGTGTGGAAGCGACTTGACGATGCTCTTCCGAACTTGGAAGCGCTCGCGCTCGTCCTCCTCCGGGGCAAGGATGAGTTTCTGTGTGTGTGTGTGTGTGTGTGTGTGTGGCATTCAATTAGAACACAGCGACACTACTGTAGGTCCATCTATTCAGTATCATGCCCAAGCGATATGATGAACAAGGTAAACGTACCTGCGTGAGCTCGATCTTGCGACCGAACGGACTATTTGGATGGCGCTACAACAATCATGAACGACAACGTGGTGAGTTAGATCCAGTAAAAGGAAGTGAAATCTGATCGCCAGCAACTTTATGGCCGCACCTCGAGCGATACATGACGCTTCTGACTCGCTAAGCTTAACGCAAAACCCGTATCTGTGCAAGACACGTGCAGTTAGTTTCGTATCGATACGCTGAGATGACATGTAGGAAAGGCAGACAGATATGCATGACGTGCAACCAACCTGGGGTGATTGGACCTGCTGTATGGGAGGCAATGCCTGCTGCTGCCCTTGACCTCAATATTCTCCCATCAACATCGCTACCAGCATCTCTGCCACTAGCAACAGTGGTGCCATGACGCGCACTTGATGCTATGATCGGGAAGGGCCTGGCAGAGTTGCCAAGCCGCACAGTGCCCATCTTGTTGGGGACTCCGCGGTCTCTCAGCACCGCTACAGTGGGCTCGCGGTCCTCAGTTGTCACTGCTGGAGGAGGAGGCGCTGCTGACATCACTCCTCCTGCTCGTTCATCTGCATCTGCAAGAGCAGCGGCGAGTGGTGGCGATCGCTGGCGTTGCGCTGGCGAATCCTTCGCTTTAAGCGCGTTCATTGCTTGTTAGTGCTGGATGGAAATGTGAAATGCGCGTCGTTTGAGGATCCGAATTCATCACGTATAGGGTAAACTGGCAGGTCAGTTTAGCCAATCACTTTGGACTATTCGTTGGTTGGACGACTACGGTAAACTAAATACCCTGGTCGCTTTGTATTCCTACTTACAGGGTTATTGTGCCCGTCTTTGACGGGTATATTGTACCCTGTATACGGATTAAGATC
>JALBZZ010000377.1:0-29606 GCA_038051095.1 Globisporangium irregulare
GCGATGGGTAGATGGTGAAGCCGAGCTTGCTCTTGCGACCGTAGTCGACCGACAAACGTTCGAGCAAAAGCGCACCGAGACCCGAACCGGTACCACCGCCGACAGCGTGGAACACCATGAAGCCCTGGAGACCGGTACAGTTGTCAGCGAGCTTGCGCACGCGGTCGAGCACCAAGTCGACGACCTCCTTGCCGATCGTGTAGTGGCCACGCGCGTAGTTGTTCGCTGCATCTTCCTTGCCGGAGATGATCTGCTCCGGGTGGTAGAGCTGGCGGTAGGTGCCGGTGCGCACTTCGTCACAGACCGTCGGCTCCAAGTCAACAAAGACCGCGCGCGGCACGTGCTTGCCGGCCCCAGTCTCCGAGAAGAATGTGGAGAATGCGTCGTCACCGCCGCCGATCGTCTTGTCGCTCGGCATCTGTCCGTCCGGCTGGATGCCATGCTCGAGGCAGTAGAGCTCCCAGCACGAGTTGCCGAGCTGGATGCCGCCCTGGCCCAGGTGGATCGAGAGGATTTCGCGCATGTTGCTTGGTGAAGAGTGGAGGTGGGAGGTTACTTGCTTTAGAGGCTTGGAGTGCTTGCTTCGCGGTCGAGAGGAAGCGTTGTGATGGCGCTTGCAGTCAACTTGGAGAATGAGAGAGACCAGCGACTGCGAGCGAGAGAGAAAAGAACCGCAAGCAGAAAGGGACTGCGGGGGCGAGAACGAGGCGCTTAACATCCGTTAACCGCCAGCTACAGCTGCATTTGAATTTTCAAACGGGAAACACGAGCCAATCAAAGCGAGAGGACGTGAAGGGCGGGGGGCGTTGCATGGAGCGTTAGCAGGTGTTGAGCGGTTGGTGACAAGCACATCAGAAAATTGGGACGCTGCGATATTTGCTATGTGATTGGCAGAAAATAGATTGAGGTGGTTGACAATTGGTCAAAATTTAGATTCCACGATCTGTGCCAAGTGGAACTTGACCGGAATGATGGTGACCCAGTCATCATTCCGATATGTGAAGTCCAGTGACTAAAAGCAACTCGTAATCAGTTTACAGATTATATGTAATTACACAGGTGCTTACAACAGCACGTATGTTGAATTGCGGGAAAAAGTTGCTGCACTATATTCATTATCAAAGGTTCAACGGTCGGATCGCATGCCTGATGATGTCGACGACAAGATGGCCCAGGTCGATCGACCGCTTTCAGAGCGTGCGTCTAAATGCGGGGAAGGCGAAAGAGAGAGGCAGCTGGCTGCCGCGTTTTCTGAGCTCTCTCTATAATAGACGACAAGTACAGTCACTTTGACGATTGCCATCGGATCTGATCCCATCGTTCGGGTTGTTTCAGAGGAAACGTTGAAGTTTGCTTGTTGTGTCCTTTCGTGTACACGTACCAGATACAGATGGCTACTTTCTGGGGACACCAACTATTTCAGACCACCAGGATATGATACGGTCAGGATGCCGTGGATGCAAATGAAGTACCCTAGCCCACCTGCTGTGTGATACAGGACACAACAGAACAGAGCCGAGGGCACTGAAATTGGCAACAACCAACGCGGTTGCCTGTCGGAGCCTTCAGTTCTTTGTCTCTCTTGTGCTTGGGGTAAAATTTGGCTTCATTGCAACAACTGCGTGCTTGCGAAGCTTGTTGAGACATTGTTGGCGTCAGCGAGACCAATGCAAATCATGATTTGATGGCAGTATTTTTTGCAAAAGTTCAGCGTTCGTACTCCCTTTGTTACTTAAATTGTATGCAGGCTGGAAGAAGCAGCCTGGGGCGTAGAGTGACGCAGCCTCGTTTGATTGGTGAAGCTACGGCTTCACTGCCCATAGATGAACGATAGTTCCGATCTTCCGATCTTCTTACTCGTTCTTGATATGCGATGGTGCCACGAGAAAGATGTACACGTTGCCATTTGTACGCATCACTCCCGGACGCGACCGAGCACGGCGCTTGAACACGACGATCTGTCGAATGTCTTCGATCTGCGCCAGTCGTCAAATGCAAGAATAGCAAAGTTAGCAATCAGAATAGGTCCAGGATACTAAAGAGACCTGAGAGGACTTCACACAAGACCGTACCAGTGTCGGATTCAGGTTGAAGTAGTTGTGCCGGATGAAGTGCACGTTGTTGTCCATCCACGTCGTGTCGATGACGTCAATGTCCAGGAAATCCAGCGGCTCATCGGACTCGTCGCCGTGGTCCAAGTCCGCGTCCGAGCGGTAGTTGTACGCGTACGAGGCGACATCCGGGAACTTGGCGTGCTGGTTCATCTCGACTGCCTCTTTGCCGAGATCCAGCGCATAGTCCTCGGTCTCGCGCAGCTGCACGCTCCAGCGAGGAGACCATCGCGCGGGTCGCTCTCTGTCGCACTCACTCCCGCGGTCGCGGTGCAGCATCTGCACGCGCTTGCCCATCGAGTACAGCAGTGGATCGAACAGTTTCTTGCGCAGCAGGAGCTCTGCCCAGAACAGTGCGCCGTCCTATGCATAGATAGCACGACAGTAGGGCAATCAGGCTTGCTAAACCATTCCCACAATAAACGCCCATCAGCAACGTACCATTTGATCTCCATACACTGTGATGTGGTTGCAGAACTTTCGGCAGAGGTCGTATCCGCCATTGGTGCGAACAAAGTCGTCGCGAGGGTAGTCGGGATTTGAAAGTATTAAGGTGGTCAGGCGTGCTCTTCGCTGCATCTTCAGTGACGC
The DNA here is from genome assembly GCA_038051095.1 of Globisporangium irregulare. Taxonomy (NCBI): domain Eukaryota; phylum Oomycota; class Peronosporomycetes; order Pythiales; family Pythiaceae; genus Globisporangium; species Globisporangium irregulare. The sequence goes on from JALBZZ010000377.1 coordinate 2,703, forward strand.
AGAGTCCAAAGTTGATTGCTGATCCTAAACTCGTGCAACAAGATAAGCTTTCTGTCAGTGAAGCATCGGTGATGGCAGACGCACCAATTTCAATAGAAACGCACACAGAACACTTCGTCCAGAAGCCCGCGCCTGAGCGAGTTGAAGAAGATCCGAGCCCCCATCGAGTGCGCGATCACGTTGATCGACGTGTAGCCGGCGTCCACGATACTGACGAGGAAGTCTCGGAAATCCGTCGCGGTTCGCTCGCTCTCGCTCCCGACAGTTTTCGCTGCGAAGATAAAAGCCCACCGAGTAATAACCATGGACAGAAGTTAGATCCACGGCGGCGTGTGTGTGGATGTGATCGACTGTGAGCACGATTGTTTCAGAGTACGTACCTGGGAAGTACGCCAGCGTGCCTCCTGTCGGCCAGCTGAAGATGAACGGGTGGATGTGAGTCGGAAAGTTGCCGAGTGCGAGCAGCTGAGCGAGCCGCGTGAGTCCGTAATCCAGTGGGCAATTGTACCCGTGGAGGAACACGAGCGCTTCTTTTTCGTCCTACAATATAACACATACAGCAACTCAAACTATCAGTTTGCGATGACAGAAGAGTGCAAACACTAAAACGATAACTGTCGTACCAGTCGGAGATGATTCGTGTTTGTCATGCGCTCGTCTCGGAAGGAGAACGATCTGGTTGCGACTGTCTCGTCCATGGCGCGCACTTCGTCAAGTGGTGTCCTCAGATACGGCAGGCACTCGGCTGCAGACTGGGGCTTGTTCTCCACGACGCCGTCGGTTAGGTGATGCACCTGCGGCAAGAATGAGAAGAATCCTCCAGACACCGAGCACTCGATACTTCACACATACAAGAGCGACATTAGTATCAGCGAGAATCGCGCTCTCAAGTGTCAAAGCCCAATCAGGTAGTACACTCTCTCTTCGTACCTCGCCACGCCCCAGTGGATACCCTCATCCGAGTGCTTTGGGATGTACAGCACTCGGTCATTGCCAGCCTCCGCGCGATTGTGGCAGAACCCAATCCGCAGGTTCACAAAGCAGTAGCCGCTGCCACGCTCCTGGCTCTGGAATGGCCCAACGGGAATACCGTGCTCCCATTGTCCGCGGAGCTGCTCGCCGTGGAACGACGAGTCGGACCAGATGCCAAAACCGTGCGGTCGACCTTGCACGTCGAGACCGCCGCAGTACGACACTCGGACGCGGCTACGCTTGTAGAACCGAGCGAGCGACCGGTACGTCAGCGTGTGATGGCGCTTGCTCACCACCACGTTCCACCAGCGCTTCGCTTTCAAGTACCGCTTGCGCACGACCCACGGGTACACATAGTGCGTGACAATGTGGAACGCGATCGTGAGCACTTCTGCTACTGCAAGTACGATCAGGATTATGCGGCGCGTGTTGCGGTCGCTCTCTGAAACGTCCTTTTCCACCCAGATGATCGACTCGAGCCTCCCTGTGACGAGGAATGTGGACAACTCCGCGACAATGACCCAGTAGATGAGCCACCGCACCACGAGCGCGATCTGTACATACATGCAATGGTTATCAGTGAGCACATTTCCATTGCATACATACACAAACAGGTTTGCAGTACCAGTACAGTACCTCGACCACTAAGAAGACGAGAAACAGGTTGAACACGAGTGCGATGGTGTTGTCGGTTGTGAGGAACGCCTTTTCTTCCGCTGCAGTATATTCGTCAATATGAGTGACCAAATCAAAACGGTACGAGAGTGTCAGAGCATCCCTGGCTCACGAAGTTACTAGTTAAAATGACGAGGAGGGTCGCAAGACGCAGTGCTACGTACAGGATGAGCGGATGACGTCTGCAGTGAACACCGCGACGATGTAGAATACGATGATCAGAGTCACCAACTGCGTCGACGCCGAGTACTACAGAATAACAACAACACAGAGTCAACACTTTAGTCATCAACAGATGAAGCTAGAGTCCGAAGCGTCGACAATGAGCTGCACCTGCTTGTATACGCCCTGGTACTTGCGCTGCACGCGCCGCTCGGTCATCACCGCAAACGCTCTGATCAACCAGTCCGATAGTCATCGCCACATGTTCAACAAATCATAGGGAGCCACACGTGAAACAGATCTCTCCGCCAGTCAATGAGATCCCTCCAACGAGCTAATTCAGCCACTGAGACTGCATCAAAGCAAAAGCAAACGGGTCTGCCAGCCAGCCACACGTACATCTTGTAGTTGAAGCATGTCCTGTGCTTATTCGCCATCGCGTCTGCACCGCACACGTCTCCTCCTTTGCCTTCGCTGGCATCGTCCGAACTGCAAATGTCGAGCGCGCGCGAGGGACTGCTGCTGTTGCTGCTCGAGTCTGCGCCGCGCAGCAGATGCGCCGTGAGGTCGTTTCGCGCAGTGGGCGACGCGGTTGTCATCGCCAGCGCCTGTTGGTGCGTCGACAGCGGCGTAATCGGAGGCGCCATTTGTCAAGTGTGAAGTGAGATGCAATTGCTTGATTGATTGCCTTGTGTGCTGTTGGTCCGCTTCTCAGTGTGATGAGTCGAATGGAAAACGCAAGCCCGAAAAGGGCAAGCAAGCGCCATTATGACATGACTACTCGCCGTATCGCATGCTCCTCTCGTTTCTTCAGGAATCTGGCGGCGGTGCCTGTTTACTTCGGTAATCGCTTGGACTCATCACAGGTGGCAATCAGCTTTTCGAGCCAATCAGATCTTGACCGAGTTTAAGGGAGAGTGGGATGAGACCAGAGAAAAACAAAAAATAGAGTAAACGAATGTCGCTTGAATGTGGTTATCTAAAATGGTGAAATTGAGGTTGCATGAATGCGTTGTAGAGAAGGTTGCTTGAATGGAAACCGACACGAGGTTGCGTGAACGTGAAAAAAGTTGCGTGTATGTGGACGAAGGAAAGGTTTCCTGAATGTTGTCTCAATTGGCGTGCCTTGATTTTGAAAGGCTCATGCCATTCGCCAATAGCATTTCTGGTCGCAATGACAGCGCAGCAATTGAATGGTGCGAGCAGAGACGACGACGAGCGCCTTCGCGTGCAAGGGCAGTCGCAGTTATCGCCATCATCACCAGCTACGACCATCCATTCCAGCAACAACAAGCAGATGACGTCGGCCACGAGCCCGCGCGACGAGAGCGAACGCGTCGCTGTGGACGAGCAGCGCCCCGTGAAGAAAGCCAAGCTCGCCTCCGAGCCAGCGAGGAGACGCGTGCTGGAGCACCCGTACGGTGTGAAGCCGGTCGGCAACTTCTATGAGGACATGGACAAAGGAATCAAGGACTGCCGAGCGCCAGGTCTGGGCAAGCTCGCGTTCCTGTCCGATATGCAGATGATGTCGCTGCTCAACTACTTGCCCGCGAAGCACCTCTCCCTGTTTGGCGAATGCAGCCGCGCGTGCTACGTGTTCAGCTCGCATGACGAGCTCTGGCGCACGCTTGTACTTGAAGAGATGGAGGGAAACTTCCAGGCGGAGGGGACGTGGAAGGACTCGTACATTGCGACTAAGTGCAACGGGAAGCGCAAGCGCAAGCCGATCGCTGTCAAGGGTTTTTACTCAGACCTGCTCTTCCAGTCGTTCTATTGTGCCGCTGCGCCGATTGAGGAGAGTTGGATTGCAGTCGAGACCATCGACCGCCGAAGCGCGAACGACTTGAGCCTAGAGGACTTCAAGCGCGATTACGAGATGGCGAACCGTCCAGTGATCCTCACGGAGGCGATCCACAAGTGGCCAGCGATCAAAAAGTGGACAGACGAATACTTGGTGAAGGCGTGCGAAGGACAAACATTCTATGCCGGCGGATACCAAGTGTCCATGGACAAGTACCTGCACTACAGCCGCACGTTGGTGGACGACCAGCCGCTGTTCATTTTCGACAAGCATTTTGCAGTGAACGTCCCAGCGCTCGCAGCGGACTACGATGTCCCCCAGTACTTCCAGGAAGATTTTTTCTCGTTGCTGGGTGGAGAGAGACCAGACTACAGGTGGCTGATCATCGGACCGAAGAAGTCGGGCTCTACTTTTCACATCGACCCGAACTCGACGAACGCGTGGAATGGAGTGATCCGCGGCTCGAAGAAGTGGATCATGTTCCCGCCAGAGATCGTCCCACCTGGTGTGCACCCGAGCGAAGATGGAGGGGACGTGTCGACCCCAGTGTCGCTCATGGAATGGTTTGTGACTTTCTACCCTCAGATCAGAAAGTTGCCGCCGCACATGAAGCCTCTGGAGGGAGTGTGCCGAGAAGGAGAGATCGTGTTTGTCCCCCATGGATGGTGGCACTTGGTGCTGAACCTGGACGAGTCCATCGCTGTCACCCAGAACTTCGTGTGCAAGGGCAACATGAAAGGCGTGCTCCGTTTCCTGAAGGATAAGCCAGACCAAGTATCCGGGATGTCCTACGACAAGCGTCCTCAGCTCATCAACATGTTTCGAGACGCGCTTGAGAAGAACCAGCCGGAGCTCTTGGCGAAAGTCGACAGGGAATGGGAGGAAGAGAACGAGCGCAAGAACCGTAAGTCCAAGTGGGAGCTGCTGCTCCAGGGGAGTTCGAGCCAGCACCCTACACAAGTTGATGGTAAGCCAGCAGGAGAAGGAGAAGCAGCAGTAGTGTCCACCCAGTCAGCAGCTCCGTCCGCCTTTGGCTTTGGGTTCACTTTCGATGGTTAACTGCTGATCTGATCTTGCAGGTTGACCTGCAAACGCCATAATGAATGTACCCTTGTCACCATTGTGTTTCGATAAAGTATCCGCTGTCCATTTTCAATTTGAAAAAATGATGGCATCATCCACTTGTGAGAAAACAAGCGGTATATCGCTGACCCTATTTTAAGCGCTCCATTTTGATTGGCCGAAAAGGAGTCAGTGCAGCCCACCCGCTCTCAATAGTGGCCCATTTCCATTTTTTTGTTTGTTTTCTCTTCTCTCTGGACAGAGTGACCAAGAGCGCGAAGAAGCATCACCTCGAGCGACGACGACCGACGCGCGACGTGCTGGTGCGCTGCTTTGAAATCCATCAACACAAGCGACTTGAGAAAGAGAGATTGAGCGGACGTAGAGACAGACAACAACTGCGGCCAGTCGCATATAGGGACAGAACGAGAGAGAGAGCAGCATCCACGAGCAAGAGAGACGCCTCCAAGCAGGTCCAGACAGCGAGAAAGAGAGTGAATCTGTGAACACCAGACAAGAGCAGCACAGAGAGAGCGCGTGGTTCGTGGTATATTCAAGCAAGCAAGATGACGTGGGTGGAAGCGCTCGACGACTGGTTCACGTTCGTGGACGGGAAGAGTCAGTATTACCTGCGGCGGACGAGTTCGCTCGCGCACTTCAGTCGCGGACAGCTCGTGATGTGGAAGCTCGTGTGCGCAGCCATCGTGTAAGGTTCTTCTCGCGTAATCCATTGACTCTGGTCTGAGATGGTCTTGATCGCTCACTGATGGTTGTGTCGTTGTCTGCGCGAATAGATTTATGCTGTCGGTGTTCCTACCGTGCGTCATCATGCCATGGGAAGGGTTCACGAGCACAGGCACAGAGAAGATCCCGCCACTGCTTTACCTCGCGCCATTCACAGCTCTCTTCTCGGTGATTTCACTCTGGGTACGGCGCGTGAAAGCACTTTTTTCTTTCTTCTCGAACATAAACATTTGTTAACCGCGGGTGTGTTTGTGTATGTGTTTGCTTTTTCCAGGTCTCCGCTGTTCATCTGTACCAGCCAACGTTCACCGGTCCGCGCTTCCTGTCATACCACAAGAAGCCGTACGCGTGCTCGTGGGAGATGCTGGACTGGATCTTCTTCGAATGCTCGACAACGGGGACGCTCGTGGCTTTCATGAGCTTTTGGTGCGTTGCGCTCTGTGTAGTATACTTTCTTTCCTCATGATCACGGTTCCATGTTGCTGACTTTAGTGTCTTTTTGCTTTGTAGGACGGTCTCTATCATGACAACGGAAGAAGACATATCCGGTATCCGCGTGGAGGGCGTCATTGTGCAATTCGCAGTCGTTGCGGTCGACTTTTACCACACTGCGCTGCAGTTCAAGTCCAACCACGTGCTGCTAGCGATGCTGTGGCCGTCTGTGTGGCTCTTCGTGCAGCTACTGTGGGTCGTCGGGGGCCACCAGCCGACCAACAAGCTGTTCAACTTCCACACAAAAACGGCACCCATGTCCACACTGAGCTTTTATGTTGGCACGATCGTGTCGTTCTACTTTCTGCAATGGCTTTCGCGGTGGCTGCAGCAGCACCACGAGAAGCGCGCGCGCGAGATCGTGAACGAGACGCAGGACCTAGACTCGTCGTACATTGCCTCGCCAAACCACGAGAATATCCGCATGACGCAGTTCGAGCTCATGATCGAGTCATCCTCGAACCGCCTGCTGCGGCAGATGTCGTCCACTTCGAGCGCCACGAACAACGCCAAGCGTCACACGGACGTGCGCGACATCGTGCCCGCGCAGGTGCAGCTGCATCCAGACACGACCGCGACGATCCACATCCCCACGGCGAGTCGGCATCAGGGCAGTCTCAGCAGCAATCCGCTTCAGAGCTAGCGCACAGATTGGTAGCACCAGCTGCTTGGATTGTGGATGTGGGGAAGAAGTGTGTGTGGACGTGAAAAGTCGTGGCGGTTGTTGATGTAACCTGTTTAATATACTATGATTTATCGCAGCTCTCATTTGTGTTTCGTAAAAGTGTGGCGGTTTGGCAGAATATCCGGAGTGTTTGTAATTCCGCGCTGGATCGACCTCTTTATTGCATAAACTCGTCTAGTTAAAAGTACGCTAATTTATTCAACCAAGAAGATTCCTTCGTAGCCTTCATCCTGTTGGTATGCATTATAAAGGCTCGAATCGCAGCAAGAAATGAGTTCAGAGACACTGTATCTATCCGACAAAGTGCGAAAGGATGCCCCACATCTTGCTGCTGTCAGCTTTTTGCGGGGGTTCAAAAGAGAAAGCGTGCAGAAGCGGACGAATGACCAGCGGCATGCGCGAACTGGACCGCGCCATCGGCGCCATCTCCACGCTCGTCGTGGGCATCGGCTTCCTCGTGGTGCGTTGAGCTGCTTTCCTCTATTCAGTAGCGTCTTGTGTATGTACGAATCTGTGCAATTGTACAGAACTGCCCCAAGAGACGCTCTGACGCGTGGCAGCATGTGTGATTGTGTGGCTCCATGTGCGTGCAGGTTCGAGAGCTCTTCCGCGAGAAGGACGCCCAGAGCAAGTGGGAAAAGTACACTTCGGGCGAAAAGGGCACCGACGTGTATTTCCAGTACGTTTCTGTATTGCATGGAGCGCACTATGTATCGCTCTATCCTTGTACTGACGTGCCAGTTGAAATGTGTTCATGTTCATAGGAAGAAGTACGGAATGCCCAAGATGCCGCTCTTCCAGCACAGAGGCGCCTGTGATTGCGGATCGCTGAGGTATGAGGGCTAGCACTGTGCGTGAGTTACTTTGTCATGCGCCGCAACAACTAAAATGTGTTGCTCGGATCTCTAGATTCCTTGTCTTGGCTCCGCAGCGCGTTGAAGCGTTTGACGACAGCAACACGCTCTCCTGCAAGAAAGGCCGATTCCCGTATTTGGTGAGTGCTGAATCCGCATTTCGCAAATCGCTATGCATCCATGTTTTTATCCGTGGGCTAATGCAGATGTGAATCTTTACAACAGATCGTCCCAACGTCCTGCTTTGAAATGATCGAGTCGACAGATGTGTCCCTCTATGAATCGCAGGAGTCCGGCTGCCAACACGTATTTTGCGCAAAATGCGGTACGTGGCGTCATTTCGCTCGAGTGCAGCTCTTTGGCTCTTTTTCATGCTGATTCATGTGTGGGCATTTTCTACAGGAGTTCACATTTTCCAGTTCGACCACACCCAGCCAGATAGCGTCGCAGTCAATGTGTACTGCATCGAAGACGAAAACTTTGAAGAGCTCAAGGTATGACAATGGCACTGTTTCGTTCTTGTTTCATCGCCTACTAGCCCAGTACCCATGTTTCACGTCTGATGTGACATGCAGATTATATTTATGCCGAAAGGCGCTCGCCCCATTTTCGGTCGTCCCAAGCGTGTTCCTCTTGCTGTCGAGCATCCAGTGCGCAGACCCCTGAATCAGCAATCGTTCAGTGCTGTACGAAATGAACCCGAGGACTCGTCAATGTATGATTTCTTGCCCATTGTGACTGGATGAAAGTTTTGTTGCTGTGCACGAGTGTAGATTGCTCATGTTACTTTTATCTGTCTTTTTGCACAGCTCTTTCCAGAAGCAATTGCTCTTGTGGTCGAAGCTCGACAATCAGCAAGCGCACATCCAGTCATCGGACGATACGCAGTCCCAATCCAGCAGCACGAGCCGCAGTGGTCGCTTTTCCGTACGTACTTGAAGTACACAACCGCGTCCAGATTTGAGTTTTGTGCTGACATGGGTTGCTGATTATTCACGTGCTATCGCTTATGTCGCGAGCAGTTTACGTCTGAAGACCAAATGAGCGTGACACATATGAAGGACCAGCTGGAATTTTATTTAAAGGTACACTCTGCACCTTGATTCCGATACTCGCTCGTGGATGTGCGTTGTGCTGACATGTTTGTGCTGTTGTCTGTCTCTATCCCTGCTGGTTGATCTGAAACAGCGTCACCTCGACAACAATAGCGAAGATCCAGAGCACTATCAGGTATAAATGGAGAGCAGGAGAGAGAAGCATGCCATCTCTTGAATCATCTCATGATTTCGTGGCGCTTTCAGCAGACGCCAGCGTCGAGATGCATGCATTGCGCGCGTCTTCATCGGCTGGCGATATCCTAAGCCGAAGTCAACCAGTCAGTTTGGCGAATTTCATACACATGTACTAAAAATACCAGAATATTACATCTCTAGCCATCTTTGGTGCTTCGTTATGATGGCAAATTTGTGGTGCAATTGTGCCAACAATAGTGTGGCACATACGTGGTTCCACGCCATCTTAGGATTGATGATGATCTCTGCGTGGTGATAAACAAACAAGCAGGAAAGCGAAAGAAAGACCAGAACAAGGGAAGTGCTGGGAGCAACCAACGGAAGCAAGCAAGCCAGCCGCCCACATCCGCGCGTGTGTGTGTTTCCACGAAGAGCGCCAACGTCTCCCTGATCCCTGATCCGCCGTGACGCACCAGAAAAACAACCAAAGCGGCAGTTCATTTCAGGACGATGGCGGCGAGACACCAACAGCACGGAGAAGACTTTTACCAGGTGCTGGGCGTGCCGCGCTCGGCCACGACCGAGGATATCAAGGCTGCCTACCGCAAGCTAGGTAAGGCATGTCGTGGCGTCTTTCTATGAGATTAGCGAGCTGTGTACTGATTAGCAAGGTGTTGTTGTGTGCAGCGCTGGTGTATCACCCTGATCGCGCCAACAGCCAGGAGCAGAACAAAATTGACGATGGAAAGGTGTGTGTGAGAGAGGAGCCTGTTGCTGTAATCCTGGTTCTTCGCCTCGCACCTTATGACTCACACACGATGTCTCTATATACCATGGCTGTTTAACTCCTTGCTGTAGGCGCAAATTTTGAAAATCAATGCCGCGTACGATACGCTAAGCGACTCTGCCACGCGCGTCAAGTACGACCTCGACGTGTTCGGGACGTCCTCTAGTCCGGACTACAAGCCCATTGGCGGTGGCATTGGCGGCTCTGACGGCTACAAGGCGATGACCGCGCAGGACGTGGACAACATGTTCTCGGGGCTCAACACGTTCGAGCGCTACACAACCGCGCAGTATCACGCGCAGCGCTCGTACAAGGCGCCCGCCGCGATCGGCCGCCGACGAACCGAGTTCAACGAGCGCAAGGCGTTCCGCGCGTCCAAGCTGCCCAAGCAGTCGGCGTCTGTCGCGTGGCTCGGCTTCCCCGTGCTCATGCTCGCGCTCTGGGGGTTCAACGTCAGCTCCATCAAGGAGAAAGCGCGAGAACCTAAGAAATATTAACCAAATAGAGCGAGCGCAATTTTTGGCTTCCGCACACGTGTACATATCGAGTGTAATATTGCCAATGAGCATCACTTCGTCGTTCAAATCCCCGTCTAATCATGGTACATTATCATCATAGACTTTGGCTTGTAACTTGGACGAAACGGAAACATGAAAGGTTATTGGTCTGTTTATCACAGCACGCTGCTTTCTTAATCGTTCGAAGGGTCCAACAGACAGAAGATGCATTCTTGTCATTTGTTGTTTTACATAAGCACACTATCCACTGGTATCAATCATTGCTCTTCGCACACGCTTACAGTTCACGCTCGAAGACGGCGGCAGCACCCATGCCCGTGCCGATGCACATGGAGATCACGCCATAGCGCTGGTTCGTGCGCTTCAGCTGGTACAACAGAGTGGCGGTCTGGCGAGCGCCAGTGCAGCCCAGTGGGTGGCCCAACGCGATGGCGCCACCCTTTGGGTTTACCTTCTCCATTGGGATGCCGAGCTTCTTCACGCAGTACACGGCCTGGCTCGCGAACGCCTCGTTCAGCTCGAAGACGTCGATCTGGTCCATCGTCAAGTTCGCCTTGCGCAGCGCCTCTGGGATGGCGACGGCTGGGCCGATGCCCATGATCGATGGTGGCACACCCGCGACGGCGTACGACACGAAGCGGCCGAGGATCGGCAGACCGAGCTTCTTGGCGACCGAGCGGCGCATCAAGAGCACAGCGCCGGCACCGTCGCTCACCTGGCTCGAGTTACCGGCAGTGGTGGTGCCGTCCTTCTTGAACACAGTGCGGAGCTTGCCCAAGCTGGCGACGGTCGTCTCTTCGCGGACACCGTCGTCCTGCGCAATGATCACCGCCTTCTCGTTTCCTTCCTTGTCCTTGATGATCGTCGACACTGGCGTGATCTCGTCCTTGAACCAGCCGTTCTTTTGCGCCTGCACGGCCTTGGCGTGCGAGGCCGCGGCGAGCGTGTCCTGCATGGCGCGGGTGACACCGAACTGCTCCGCAACGTTCTCGCTGGTGATACCCATCGGGATGGTGCAGTCCATGGCGTCCTGCACGCTGCCGACGCGCTCCCAGTTGACCGTTGGCGCGTCCTGGCCGATGCCCGCGAGCGACATACACTCGACACCGGCAGCGATACCGACGTCGTAGTTGCCCGCCTTGATCGCAGCGACAACGTCCGCGACAGCCTGGAGACCCGAGCTGCACTGACGGTTCACGACGTGCAGTGGCACGTTGTACGGGATGCCCGCCGCGAGCTGCGCCATACGTGCCATGCCGGCGCCAGCGCCTGGCTGCAGCACGTTACCAACGACGATGTCGCCGATGATCTTCGGGTCGATCTTGGCCTGCTTGATCACAGCCTGGAGCACGTGGCCAAGCAGCACGTCCGGGGTGGTGTCCTTGAAGCCGCCGCGCTTGGCCTTAGTGATCGGCGTGCGCAGCGCCGACACGATGACGACGTCTTCGTCCACGTGGGTGGCGGCGACGCCTGGCTGACCCTGCTGCACATGCGAGCGGATGCGTTCGATGCGGTCCATAGTGACTGGTGGTGAAGAGAGAGAGAGAGAGAGAGGAAGGGGAGGCTTGAAGGAAGGATGCGAGCGGAAAGCGGCCGATTCGGGAATGACGAATGCGATCAACAGCTGACTTGCAGTGTGTTTGGCAAGATTGATCTTGATACAGAGACTGCGGGATTGAAAAACTGCTTACGTTTCTGTCTGCATCAACAGTTATAGTTGAAGCCGCATTCCTCGATACCCTCTGAAAGATGATGTGCTGATTCAAGTGTCAAATTACAGAGGGTATTTAGGAATGCGCCATATAGAATGAGGATGTATATTGTAATGTCGATGAGTTGACATTTTAGAAAGCTATGAATATTCGGATCGATGGTTGGAATGACGTTCTTATTGAGAGCGTACCAGACGCGTTTTGGTCAGTGGCTTTATCAAGGAGAAGTGAGCTACAAATCTACAGGGATCGATGGCTAAACGGAGCGCTAATCGCTCCTGACCAGTAATTATTCTACGCTGAACTCAACAAAAGCCTGCACAGTTCACGCGTTCATGTCCAATATTCGAAGCAGTGTTGAAGTGACGCTTCTGAGCTGCGAAGCCTCGTTCATGCCAACATGGTATCGATTTGTAGAGGTCATGCAGTATGCCGATTGTTTAGCAAACTTGATGATCGTATCGAAGGCAGCAAAACGAGACTGGACGCGAGTCGTGTAAAAAGAAAGATAGATTCATCACATAACCGGTAGGCATTTGATACAAACTAGTCGTACTTACAAAGGCACTCAAAAGTACTGTACGACCTGCAGCTACAAGCGTACTTACTCGAGAATCTGCACTTTCCTCCGTTTGAGACCGGTCCACACTTCAACTACGAACCGCGGTTCAGCAGCCATCACCCACACACACATCACACAGAGGCATCCTATCACACTCACAGAAGACGCACATCCGTCGCAGGAGAAGGAAGACTAGAGAGGGAGAATGGCCTCGCGCGACGACATCAAGGGGCTGCTGTCCGTGACGGCGGCGGCCGCAGCCGCGGCGTCCATCGCGCTCTTCCAGAAGACGCGCGCGCCCACGTACGAGAAGGCCAAGAAGCAGCAGCATGCGCCGGTAAGCAAGGCCGCGGCGTCGGCGCACGCAAGCAACGGCAACTCGCACGCCGCGCACGACCACAGCCACAACATCCACAGCCTCTCGTCGGACCCGTCGGAGGGCTACGAGCTCTTCCCGATCGACTACACGATGCACGCGCTGCACCGCCGCAACGCGATCAAGAAGTTCCTGGCCGCCCACCCGGAGGCCAAGACCAACGCGTCCGCGATCTTGCTGCACGGCGGCGAAGAAATCGACCGCTACGACACGGACACTGCGTACGCGTTCCGTCAGGAGAGCTTCTTCCAGTACCTCTTTGGCGTCCGTGAGCCGGGCTGCGCGGGCTTCCTCGATCTCAAGACCCAGAAGTCGGTGCTGCTCGTGCCGCGTCTGAGCGCGGAGTGGGAGCTGTGGTGCGGCGAGCGCAAGCCGCTCGCGTACTTCAAGAACCACTACAAGGTCGACGAAGTATATTTTATGGACGAACTTTTGCCAGTGCTGCAGGAAAAGCATTCGGTGCAGCACCTGTACGTGCTGCAGGGCAAGAACAACGACAGCGGACTCACGACCACGACGACCTCGACGTTTGAAGGCATCGACAAGTTCACTGTGAGCTTTACCGAATTGCACCCGGTGCTGGTGGAGTGCCGCTACATCAAGAGCGAGAAGGAGCTCGAGCTGATGCGCTTCATCAACAATCTGTCCTCGCAGGCGCACATTCAAGTGATGAAGTCGATTCGCCCTGGCAAGATGGAGTTCCACGCCGAGTCGTTCTTCCTGCACCACTGCTACAGTCAGGGCGGCTCGCGTCTTCACGCGTACACGTGCATTTGCGGCAGCGGTCACAACGCGTCGGCACTGCACTACGGCCACGCAGGTGCGCCGAACGACAAAATGCTGGAAGACGGCGACATCTTTCTGTGCGACATGGGTGCGGAGCTCCACGGCTACTCATCTGACATCACGTGCACGTTCCCAGTGAACGGCAAGTTCACGGCAGATCAGCGCATGATCTACGAAGGCGTGCTGAAGGCGCACGACGCCGTCATCGCAGCGGTCAAGCCGGGCGTGACCAACGTGGAGATGCACCTGCTCTCGCACCGCGTGCTGACACAGCACTTGCTTGAGCACGGTCTCTTCCAGAACGGCACAGTCGACGAGCTCATGGACCACGAGATTTCGGCGTACTTCTACCCGCACGGTCTCGGCCACGTGCTCGGACTGGATGTCCACGACGTCGGCGGCTTCCCGGTTGGCCACAAGCGCTCGGAGAAGAAGATCCTCCAGAAGCTGCGCTACGTGCGCGCGTACGAGAAGAACGTCGTGTTCACGGTGGAGCCAGGCTGCTACTTCATTGAAGCGCAGATCCAGGACGTGCTCTCGAACCCGGCGACGGCGAAGTTCATTAACCAGGAGATGCTCGCGCGCTTCCGCGGCTCCGGCGGCGTTCGCATCGAGTCGGACGTGATCGTCACTGCGCACGGCGTGGAGAACATGACCAAGGTGCCGCGCACGGTGGAGGACATCGAGGCTGTGATGAACTCCAAGTAAATTGCGTGTGGTGGTGTATGAAGACGAGAGAAAGAGAGAAGACTTCGGAACCAGTAGTACCGTTTGTGAGCGGCTTGGCAGTTGGTGATCAAGACGATCATGTACCCTGCCATATGAAATGTGTGGGGAGGTACGGAATCCCGTGTTATCTTTATCTCAATTTATGCTGGATTTTGAATGTCGCGCGTTTTTCTTCCTCGTCGCTTGGTCTTGTTTGCTGGAGCTAACTCTATAGACGCAGCAGACGGTGGTATTCTATATGGCGAGGCAGCGTAGACGTCCCCTGGTCGCGACGAGTGCAGCATGGCGCTGTTGTTCACGTATCCGTCTTCTGAGTCATCCGAGCACCTTCTCGAGAAACTGGTTCGCCCGTCCTCAGTGGCTATTCCAGACCAGGGTCCTCTGATGAGAGGCAATCGGACACGTTTGCCTTTGAATGATTCGTCCTCTCTGACTTCTTCTTGCTTGTCTTCGCGCTGCTGAGACTGCTGGAATCGAGAGCGTGGTGGCGATCGTGAATGGCTTGAAGGACGACACTGTTGTTGTCGGATGGGTACACTCTTCGACGATGATGAGGCAAACGCCTTCAGGGATTCGGGATGTGCTCGTGCAGGTTTCTGCGGAACAGAGAATGACTTTTTCGATGGCTTTCGCGCTGGTGATGCGTCTAGCTCGCTTGATGCGCACACCAGCTCAGTATTATTCGACTCGTCCTGCTCCTGTTGACAGTGATCAAAATGGTAACCGCCGACACTTAGTATTCGCTCTGTCGTCATGATCCGAGATGCAAACGATCTGTCAAAAGCGCACCTTGGTCGTGAGCACAGGCTTCAGGTACGTCCTACACACGAAGTGACACATCACTGAATGGTCAGTCCACACAAGACACCTTACAAACTCTGAACCGCTGGTACGTACAGCTGGCGTCCTCGGTGCGAGAAACACTTCTTATTCGGCTGGTACCACTCGCGGGTGTGCGAGTACGCGAGCGTGCAGATCTTGACCTCTTCGCCGTCGTTCTCCTCTCGCTGCTGCTGGCGGAGCAGCTCCTGTCGCTCGGCCTCTCGAATCGCTTCCTCTTCCGCCGCCTTTGCGACTGCAGCGGCGCGTTCGGCTTCTTCGATCACTCGGCGCTTCTCGCGGATCCGTTCAGCTTGCTCCGCAGCGAGGTGCTCTCCCACAGTCCGCTTTGCTGCGGTTTCCACGGCCTCGCGCTGCATGCAGAGCATCGTCTGCTGCTTTTGAAGCAGCACTTGGAAGAACGACGTCATCTGGAGGTTTAAGCAACAACCAAGTTAGTGCTACCTTTCTCTCTTATTAGCATGGGTAACAAGGCAGAATACAAATGGGACCACACGTACGAGCGGCGCGACTGTGGTCGAGAAGCAGTCGAACGTGAGCGCGTCCACGACTTCGAGCATCTGGGTCGTGCGAGGTGAGACACAGTCAGTGGTATGTTTGCTCTGGCCCATCATGACGCTTTCTCCATCTGACTGCTCGTGGTCATCATCCTGGAAGTCTTGAGCAATAATCTCTTCCATGTCGCCGTCGCTACCATCACGAACACCATTAGAGTGAGTGCAGTTTTCCATCGCCAGACCACACTCATACAGATAGAACCACAGCCACCCAAACCCCACTCACGCCTCGATGATCTCTTCATTGGTCTCGTTCTCTTCGTCTGGTACCGTCAGACACCGTCGTCCTGACACAACGAGTGGCTCGAGCGGCGTCCTGTTGCTATCCTCGACACCACTGGAGCTCTCAGGTACTCCATGCATCACACAGATGTGGTCCTCACTTGGCTCGCCAAGGATGGCGTTCCCCGTCACCTGCAGGTACTGGAACGCGCTCTGCCAGTGCTGGAACTGCGGTGGTTTGCTCAGACGGACCTGATCACTCATGTACGTGTACGCAGGCATTTCGTCTGTATATTCGCTGAACTTGGCATCATCGCCAGGCGCTGGCAAGTCGAAGAGCTACTCGTTCACGTGCCAGTCAGGATCGCGTGGCAAGAGCAATATCAGACGGACGGCCTATGCAGTGAGCAGAATGCGTTCATTACCTTGCGTTCGGTCGCTTCCAGTAGCTCCTGCATCCGTTTTTGAGCCTGTACTTCATAAAAAGGACAGCATTTTGGACAACCAGCCAACAAACACCCGCAGCAAATCAGTGGCCATTGCACGCGGCATATTACCTGACGCTATAAAGCTGCCACAGTCATACAAACAAACAGCTACACTCAAAGGAGAGAAACGCGCGTACCCGGATGTTGAAGGCTTCGAACGCGTCTATGACGTCCATGCCACCTGCTTCTTCTTCATCGTCATCCTCTTCCAAGCCGGTCGCAACGTCCTTGTGACGCGGAAAGTATGGTAGATACCCCCCGCCTGCGCCGTCCTCTTCTTCTTCCGCAGAGCACCACCCAGAGTCTTCCTCATCTCGGCCGTCGTCTTCTCTTGCGCCATGGCTCCCCATCAACTTGACTGCTATTTGCTTCTGATGGAAAGCGCAATCAGAAGTATGTGTGACCTTTAATGATTCGATCCCAGCACTACCATATACCTCACAATAAGTATCTTGCGTCAAATGTTGAAATTGTGAAACTATTTCTAGCACGGGTTTATTTTGAGGTTTGCAGTATACCGTAGCACGTTTGATGTAAACCACACTACCCACAGAATGCTCACTTTTGATGCCCTCGGCATCTGAATATCTCCACGACATAGGTGTTTCCTGGCGAAGAACTGATAGCTGCAGTAAGTATGGCGAGTACCACACTGTGAGGCGTCGTGGCAAATAAAACGGTGATAAACCAAATGGAAGTGTCACCAAGCTCAAACCATAAGACTAAGCGCGATCGCACTTTCATTCTGGCAACTCTCGTCGTCGTTGTCAATGTGAATTGCTCAATCACGGGTACCACGATGGCGTAGTAGTATCAAGCCATTGATACTATCATCTTGGTACCAAAACAAAAAATGGTACCAATAATACCAACAATGGAACAAATTTTGGTTGCACTCGTGGTGGGGCTCATTACTCATTGCTCATTGCTCATTGGTCGAAATGTATGTCATCCATAGCGATTGACGTCTCGCACAGAATGCACACGTCCAACACAACTGCAACCAGCTGCTATCTGCGCGTATTTCATCTATGTTGCTCCATGCCGGCCTCTGAACGATGTCATCCCAGCACCATGCCAGCCGCCTTCAGTCACTGACCAGTTAGCACTAATGGCTGGGAGTTCGATTTGAGTACGATAGCTACGAGCGCTGTCTTTCTCTCACAGCAAGAACTGGACTTGGCTCGCATCCTCTCGCGTCAGTCGAAGGATCTTCTTCTCCTTCAGCTCTGCGGTTGACGCACTCGACGCCGCGATCGAAGGTTCCTTTAGGGTCAAGAACTGGAAACGGCACGTCTGGATCACCTGCTTGAGGTCTGCACTCGCTCCGCCACTGGACGACGGCGCACTGGCTGTGCTTTTCAGAATGTCGAGCTTGTGCTCTTTCAGACACGACTGCTGCATCTTCAGCATCCCGCCAAACAGCCCAGCGTTGCCGCTGTTCCACCAGCGCACACTCCCTTCGCGCGCAGCGTACGAGACCAAGATTTGCCCATCGACACGAAACCCCAACGCCGAAATCGCTGACGCGTGCCCATCGAGGACGCGCCACTTCGTCGCTGTTCGTAGATCATAGATCAAAATCACAGCTTCCATCGTCCCAATCGCCAGTCGCTGGGTCTCTTTGTGGAAATCGATCATTGGGAACCGTCGAACTAGACTGTGAAGACACCGAGTGCTCAACTCAAGGCATCGCTTTCGTCTATCCGGCTTGGTCGGATCCAAGCAGCACATAATCGTGTCCACAACAGCAGGTAGGTGTCGAAACATCAGCAGGTAGTGCGTGTTGAGCAGCTCAGTCAGGTACAACAGCACACATTCTCGGAAAGCATGCGGATGCTCGTTGTTGTTCATTTCTTGCTGCAACAACGCGAGCACGAACGCGGACTCGCAAGCCCCCAGCTCGATCAACAGACTCAAAGATGCGTTGCTTCCTCCGTTTGCGAGCACCCTCGCGTTGCTTCCGAACACTGGACTCGCGCTCCCATCTGGATTGCGCTGCTTCTCACGCATGTCAATCAGCAGCAACTGGACAATCAGCGACGATAAATCCACGAGGTGCGGTCGGAAGAGCATGAGCCCCTTTGTCAGCAACTCAGCGGAGATCGAACCGACGTGCTGCGCTGGAGAT
The DNA here is from genome assembly GCA_038051095.1 of Globisporangium irregulare. Taxonomy (NCBI): domain Eukaryota; phylum Oomycota; class Peronosporomycetes; order Pythiales; family Pythiaceae; genus Globisporangium; species Globisporangium irregulare. The sequence continues at coordinate 21,090 of JALBZZ010000377.1, forward strand.
TTCAACAGGTACACCAAGATATCGCACACTTCCCGAGCGCCAGCAGGAGAAATTTCACCGGGAAAGCAGGTGCCGATCATGCTGAGCAGAATCACGAGCGAGCCCAAGCGCGACACAACTAATGAAAAATCGATCAGATGCCCTGACGATGAGCCGTTGAACTTGATCCCTGTCTCCATCTCCAACCGAACGATTTCAAAGTGCAGCTTGGTCGAGTACTCTGCTGTCAGCGTGCTCCTCGAACTCGATGGTAATCGCTTGATCACTCCGTTCAACAGGGCTCGAGCGGCTAGCTGCGTGTAATCGCAAGGATTAAAGGCGAACTTTGCAAGGTACTCGAGCGCCGGCTCTCGGAAGCAGGGGACGTAGTCTGGCAACACCACTGAGTGCTGGGTGATCAGCTGGCTCCACAGCACGTGGAACTCCTCCTTGTTCTTGGGCGACGAAGGCAGAGCTGGTGATCCGTTGCCCGCGCTACTGCTACTTCCTTTCGAGTATTTGTGCTCCATCAGATTCATGCATAATGCCACAATGCCGAGCGCTAGATTTGCTGACAACGCGGACGAATGCTGCCAGTTGCGAATGAAGGAGCTCTCTGGTGGCAGTTGCGAGTGATTTGACATCGATTTTGATTTTGACAGCGCTGGCGTTTTCCAAGGCACTGGAATCGTCAGTGCACCGGAAACTCCTTCCCGCAATGCACACGAGTACAGTAGCTCTGGGGCGTCGAGACCAAGAAGCTCTCGGCATGCTCGGTCAATTTCTGGCGTCGCGCCCCACGACAGCAAAAACGACAGCAGCAGCAGCTCAATCGATCCGATCGCATATGGAGACACTGCGCTTGGCGAGCTAAATGGTTCTCCCCCTCCAATAGACGACAAAATAGGTGGCTCTGCGTTCGATAGCCCATAAAAATACGACTTCCAGCTGTTCTTTATATGCTCGGCGCTTCGAATGACGCCAAATTTGAGTAGATGCACGGACGAGTCGCCAATCAGCAAGTCGGTACTTTCAACAGACTCCTTGTTGCTGCTTTCAGAAAAGCTGATGTTGTCGTCTGGCACTGCATTGCCGCCGTCGTTCAGCAACGCAGTTGGTATCGATCGCTCCAGAATGCCTGTATCCGTGTTCCACACGTAAATCATCCGATCTTCGCACTCGACATAGAGCAGACCCCGCTCCAGATGCCAATCCAGACCGCACACAGCATCAGTGTGCTCGCTCAGCTCAAGGACGCACTCCCACTCAACAGCGCATCTGCTTTTGAAAGACGACTGAGTCTGCAGTCCTCGACTACTCGGGTGACACCCGTAGACAGGCGCGTACAAAGTGACTTTGTGGTCAATACCCACGGTCGCGACCAACCTGTCCGGAGACTGCGCAGACCAGCTGCTGCCTCCATCGCGAACTGGAGAAATTGCGATTTCTTGAATTGCTCCTCGATGCTTTCGAAACGATTGCAGTACGATTGCTTCGCACACGAAACTGGATTCCACTGGGCGGATTGACAGTTCGATCACGCGCATCACACCATCTTCTCCGCCGGTGAATACCATGAAGTGGATAGCAGCGGACGTTAAAGAGCTTGCACTTGAACTGACATTTGGGCTGGACGGCGCAGAGACGGACGAAGGGAAACCCGTAGCAGTACCGGAGGAAGCCGAGTTGATGCTCAAGTGGCGGCTCGACCAGCTTCGACGCTGCGTTGGTGCCGAAAAGCGAGAGCGATAAAATGGATTCTTGTCGGACGCTAGAATCGATTCTTCAACTGGGATACCTCGTTTCCAAGTCTTCGCCTTTTTCACAGACATGTATATCCCGCCGCTTGAGCTGCTGCTGCTAGTGGAGCCCGTCGTGACAGAACGGATGAGCGGAGATGGGGGTAGAGCTGGCGAGTCAATGCTCGCGGTGCTTGGAGCTATCCAATGGCAGTGGGCGACAGCTGTAACATTTCCGATGTGACGCGAGCAACTAGCACTGAAGCTTGATCCTTGTGCCGCTTGTTTTCGCCCTAGCAGTGAGAACTCCACACTGCCATCCGAGTACCCTTTCGCAATCACAGGCACATCCATCAAGTGCCGAGATGATACTTCGGAAATGGATCCGCTGAATGCCACTGTCGCACGCCGTTGCTCTTGGATGGAAGGAGACGCACCACGGGCTGCAGCAGGACCGAGAGCTGAAGTGAACACACTCGCACCAGGGCTATTTGCACCATTGCTTCTTGCTGTCGACCGTCCCATTTCATCCAATTCCCGTAGCCTTCTGGAATGCTTTCTTCGTTTTCCTAGTCGTCGAGCCTCATCATAACAGCAAGAGGAGCCGGAATCTTCTCTGCCAAGCATCAAATGCGACAAGCACACCCGCCTGTCGAGCGCAGCATCTTTCTTGACTGCATTCGCCTCACCCGGTCGGATATCTCCAAATCCATCCTCAAAAGAGTAAAACTTCACGTGATCGTACAGGTGGATCGGAAACGCGTGAGATTTCGCCATCCGGGGTGGTGACAAGCTCTTGTTCAATGGGATGTTCCAAAATCCCAAACTCCCGCGCTTGCACATGTGGATCAACTTTGTCTGCGAGGAAGAGGACGAGAGCGGAGAGGATGGAATGAAGAAGCTACTGGTTGACTGTACACAGGATGTGAATCCTGACGCAGAGTTTCCAGCCATGCCCCATTCCCCGCTAGCTGCTCGCAACCTTCTCGCTTTGATGTACTTGCTGTGGGTTTTGTCGCAGCACTCGCATTGATGCATGTACGCGATGTAATGCCCTTTTTCGATGACAGTCAGATTCTTGAAGTTGCTTCTAGGAACAAACTGGTCCTGGTCCTTCGTGAAAATGAACAGCTTCCCCGCAGAGCTCATGGAGTTCCCACACGACGCGAACTGAAAAACATGTCCAGTGTTCGTCCACAGCATCACTTGGTTGTCTCCAACAAATTCGCCATTTTCCCAAAACACCGGCTCGGTTTGCTGTTTCACAGCTTCACTGCCAACGCGCTCGAAGGTCATTCGTCCAAGAAATACAACAGGAGGAGTGTTGCAGCTGCCGACAGGCACACTGGGTTTCGGTTTGCTGGAAGCCTTGTTTCGTGGCGATGCACCTCCGCTCCCAGTGGTGTTGTCGACCTTGCACAACCATTTTCGCTTCAGAACCACCCACTTGGTCTTCCAGATAAACAAAATCAGGGATGCATCTGGAGAGATGCGCACAGCCAGCGGAAAGTAGCTGCTCTTGATCGATCGCATCAGCGCTGTTTGTGGATTCATGTGGTCACCATCCTTCAGCGACGTACTCTGCGAACACGTAATGTCGTCGGCTTCATCCGCCCAAGAAATGACCCAGCAACTCTCTTGGATCCATTGGAAAGCGCCGAATGAGCTGCTTGGAGCACTTGATCCACCGCGAGGCTTCGACCAGAGAAAACACTTCACGAGTCCTTCGGCGCCAAGAGATATGACCAACGAGTCCCACACCTGGACGACATTCGTCAATTGGCCTGCACCGGAAGCATTATTAAACGACTTGGTATTTGAGTTGTTCGCGGATGTTTGGGAAAGCTGTCCATTTTGCGCTCCTGACGATGACGAATTCGTGAGGCTTGAACTGTGTGTGCCGTTATTCAAATAGCCGGTGGATGTCGCAGACGAGCTCTCCGCCTGAGCGTCAAGCGCAGTTCTCGCAGAGCCTGCGTTTCCTCCAAGTGGGTTCTTCGAAAAATTGGTCCACGACTTAAAAACCGGCATCTTCAACTCGCCAACCGCAATGCTCCGTCGGATTTGCTCTTGCGCGGTGTCCATGCAGTACAGCAGATTCATTTTCCAGGTATCGAGCACCATCATTCGCGTTTCTTCCGAATACACCATCGCGTACCGACTGTTGCAAAACATCTCCATGCCTTTGATTGGCGCCAGCTGCTTCGCCAATGATGCACTAGCGCATGAACACAAGCCGTTGGGTAGTTGCCATCGAGCGATACTTCCATCCCTCGTAATGGAGATCAGCATGCTTTGCCCCCATTCGTCAGTGCCGCTCACAATCGCTTGGACAGGTTGACTCGCGACGCCTCTCTTTCTCGCTGCTTCACTCGATGCATTGGACGCCTCGTCACCAGAGAACAGCAACATGTTGACTTGGACGACGACATCTTGCTCGAAGAGCCAGTAGATTACCACTCCATCGACTGTACCTGCGAAGACACAGACTTGATACATGGTCTCGTCTCCATCGCCTTCATCGTCGTCGACGATTTGGATCTGGAGACCAGCAAACTCTGCGGAGCCGATACTTTTGCCACTGCTGCTGCCTGCACTGTTGCTGCTGTCATTACCGCTCTTTTGTTTTCGGAAACCTGTTGCATCTTGCACATTCACGCTGCTTTTATTCGCATTGTTGCCCCTGGTGTCATTGCCGCTGCCACTGTTTCTCCGCACAAAGCTCGCGTGAGATGTCGTGCTAGAATTCTGGCTCGGCTGGGACATCGGCAGATGCAGCACGTGCAGACACGAGATCTCGACGCGCGGAGCTTCGTCCCAGAGCACGAGCGGCACGATCACTTCCTGATCGCCCAAACTCGCCGCTGTCACATTCTCCAAGCCGCTTCCTGCTGCATATCCGCCGTTGAAGCCCGCATTTGCAGCACCATTCGCGCCACTTCCGCTGCCACCACCACCAATGATCGAGCCCGCAGACGGTGGCTTCTTGATAATCGTTGGTGAGTATCCGGTTGTTGCTGTCCAGCTCATGGTAGTGGCCAAAATGGATCAAGCTCTCCAAGTTGAAGTGGTCTGGTCAGCGATCACCACCTGGGCTTTGTCTGTGAAGCTTGAGTCGCAGTCGTACTCACGGCAACAGAATCAGCCGTCGCGAGTGCTCGCTGCGATGTGGCAGGTGCAAAGCAAAGGCAGGCGCGAGTAGACGCTTGTCTCTAGAGAAGGGAGCGCACGCGCCGTCACCTACCTGCGTTGTCGCGCTCGCTGGTTGCTTCTTCTGCCGCTTTCTTGCTGCTTTTGGGAATGGGGGCGTTTCCATAGCGAGATGTTGGATACTGTGCGCATTCTTTAAAGTACGAATCTCCATTGTACATTGTAGTCATTCTCTTAGGTGCGAATTGGGATCAAGAAAATGTGATGTCACAACGAGCGGCTCATGACTAGCATGTTGGCTGTGGATTTCCTTCAAAATTGTGATTGGCGAGATTCATTTACGAGAGTGACTTTCTTCATTCTCGCTATCGTTGCCTCATGAACCTATTCTTCTTACTTGTTCTTGACGTGCGACGGCGCGACGAGGAAAATGTAGACATTCGCTGCGGAAGATGACTGCAAGAGACCAGGGCGTGAGCGCGCGCGCTTCTTGCCGACAATCAAGTGGCGCAGGTCGTCGACCTATATACACAAGGACAAACACACGAAGTAAAATGTTAGCGTATCAGTACGAGACAGAAAGAATTGGCAGATACATGTGCCTGGGAACTCACAATCGTCGGATTGATGTTGAAGTAGTTGTGACGGATTGCGTGGACGTTGTTGTCCATCCAGGTCGTGTCTATCACGTCCATGTCCAGGTACTGCAGCTCGGTCTTCTTGTCCAGATCGCCTTTGACGCGATCGCGAGCGCAGTTGAGTCTCTCTTCAGCTCCACGTCCAATTGGTACTCGGTTGTACGCGAATGAAGTGACTCCGGAGAACTTGGCTTGCTGGTTGATCGATGCGATCGCAACGTCCATATCGACCGGCGGAGTCATATTGGAATCAACCCAGTTGAGGAACTCCGTCTCGGCAAGATTTCTCGTGTCACTCTCGGTCGCATCACGATGCACCATGGTACCACGTCTGCCGAGCGACAAGTTGAGAGGACTGCAAAACGTCTTTTTCGAGAGAAACTCGAGATAGAACAGCGCGCCATCCATGCTGTCTGCGTACAGAGTGATATGATCGCAGAATCGACGCGCGGCGTCGTAGCCTCCTCCGTATCTGACAAAGTCATCGCGCTGGTAGTCGGGGTTGCAGAACGTCAGTGTCGAGAGCTCCATTCTGGTTTGTCTGCTAAAGCTGTCGGAGCTGTTCACCGGCTAATTGGAGAGGAAAGGAACATTAAAAGAGTCAATAACCTCCACATGACGTCAGCGATTGATTGCTTCAAAATAAAAATGTGGCGGGTGCAAACCTTTAAAACGTCATTCAAGTGGCCGTCATTCAAGCTCTTGAAGAACACGCGAGCTCCCATGGAGTGAGCAATGACGTTGAGCGTCGTGTAGCCCGCATCGAGCAGACTCTGGAGAAAGTCTCGGAAATCGGTTGCAGTTCGGTCGCTTTCACTCCCGACTTTCTTGGCTGTCAAATCAAACAAAAAGATACCAAATCGTCAGCGCGTATCAAGAGGATTGCGCGCTCCGAACGAAAAACAAAGCTTACCTTGAAAGTACGCGAGTGCGCCTCCGCTCGGCCAGCTGAACACGTACGGATGGATAAACGACGGGAAATCGCCCAACGAGAAAAGCTGCGCGAGACGGTTCATGCCATAGTCGAGCGAGCAGTTGTAACCGTGAAGAAGCACCAGCGCTTCCTTGCGCACAGTCGAGATCTGCCTGTCAATAACCGGATGCGAACTCTCTCGAAAGATTTTCCTCCTTGATGAACGCTCCTTCGTGAGTTTGGGAGGCTTCTTTTCGTCGTGTTTGGTGCTAAACACCACGTCGTCTGCTGGAGTGCGCAGAAGTGGCAAGCATTCGGATGCACTTTGAGGAGCATCAGGGGAATTCGACGGTGTTATGTGGCTCACGGACGGCAGAAAAGTGAAAAACCCACCCGAAACGGAGCACTCGACGCTCGCGACACCCCACTGGAGTCCTGATTCCGAGTGCTTCGGCCAGAAGTAAATGCCGTCGGACCTCTGCTCCGCGCGATTGTGACAAAAGCCGACGCGGATGTTCACAAACGAGTACCCGCTGCCGTGCTCAAAACTTCGGAATGGTCCGATTGGGATTCCGTTCTCCCATTGCCCCGTCAGGCGCTCGCCATGATAGGAAGTATCGAACCACATACCATACCCATGCGGCTCGCGATTTGCGCTTAGTCCACCGCAATACTTGACGAAATTGCGCTTGGAAGTGTAGAACCGCGCGACTGACTTGTATGTGATCGTGTTGGTCTGTGGTCCTGGTCGCGCTGTCCACCAGCTGATACTGTTGAGTTTGTTGCTGCGGACCAACCACGGATACGTGTAGTGAGTGAAGAGGTACACGACAATTGTAAGCGCCTCCACCGCGATCAACAGCGACAGCACAATGTATCGCGCGTCCGCGTCTGCATCGGAGTCAGTGTCGTCGAGCCAGAACAGAGCGTGGACGTTCCCAGTGACAGTGTACGTGAGCATCTCTGCAACGATGACCCAGTAGATGAGCCACCGAATGATCAGTGCGACTTGGACGATGATGTAGATCACGAAGATGGCGAAAACAATATAAGCGACTTGGTCGGACGTCGTCGTTTCCGTGGAGTCCGAGGTCAGCAAGCTCGTCTTTGACTCTGCAGAAGGTGTGAGGTGGAAATGTGCACGTATGGTCGTCAAGCACTAGCATTCATTCCAGGATCAGAGAAATAAGAAGCTAAAATCACACGTACCACCAGGAGACAAGGACAGCGTGGCAAGCACGAGCAGAACATAGAGCACCATCGCCCACGTCAAGAACTGCGCCACAAACGAATACTACAGTGGTAATGAGGAACAGAGTTCGGGTGAAATCGCGTTAACAATCTGCATAATCGTTACAATTGGTAAAGACAAAGACAAAGACAACAACATGTATCGAACGAACGAACCTTGATGTAAACACCTCGATACCGGCGCTGTAGTCGTCTCCCCGTCATAAAGCTGAACGCGCTGTACGTCAATAAGATACGGCAGACACGTCATCACTCGCACCCATTAGCCCACTTCATAATAAATTATTCATGAGCTAACAAGATGCACATACCGCTCGTAGTTGAATTCGTCTTGCGCGTGGTCTGAGCCCATTTCGTCGTGCTCTTCCGACCTACCGCTATCCTCGCGCAGCAGCCCATGCGGCACAGCAGCGACCGACACCTGCAGCTGCTTTTCAAGACGCCCACCTGCTGCTGGACTGTGTGGCGAGTGCGTCGCCATGAGGCTCTGCTTCAGATCCGCCGCCATCGCCCGCTCCACGTCATCCGATGAGCTCTTCCGCATGCTTCCTTCTTAAGTGTGCCGGCGAAAGTGAGACAGTGAAAGTCTCAAAAGAGACGCTGGGATTTGGTGAGCCGCCCATCATTTGCCTGTCGTGTCGTGAGTTGGCAATATCTATCTGCAGAGGGTTTTGGTTTTGGCGAAGGCAATCTAACTGTCACCAAGTGAAGACAATATCGATTTGCCAAGTTTGCTGTGAGAGAATCATTCGAAGAAAAGCTGCACCCAGTTACGCAATATGCATTTTATGGTACAGACACCATTCTCATTAGTAACCAGCAAATTTGGTGCCAAAAAATATGCATT